>VWZL01005756.1:341642-398996 GCA_013396915.1 Stercorarius parasiticus
AAAACAAAATATGTTTTCATAGGATCGCAGAATGGTTTGGGTGGGAAGGGACCCTGGAGATCCATCCGGCGCCACCCCATGCCCTCGGCAGGGACACCTCTCACTAGAACAGGTTGCTCCAAGCCCCGTCCAACCTCGCCTTCAGGTTAGTATGCTGAGTATTACACTTATTTTGAGGCTTCTGTGCATAAAACCCCATTTATCACCGCACCGTGAAGGTCTTCTCTACCAGAGACCACGCAAAACTCCCCGCTTCTGCCGTCCGCGGCTTTTTGGACGCACCGACTCCTCGCTGAGCCGAAAGCTGCCACCACCCAGCCCTGCCCAGGGGTTGTCCGGCTCCTCGGCCAAGTCCTCTCCCAAGGGCAGGGGCGACGCCGCACGCCTCCCCCCGCACGCTTCCCCCTGCAGCAGCAGCCGCGGCGCATCGATCAGTTCCTGGTGTGACACACACTCTTCCTCCAGGCCTTTCCCAGACTGTCAGGCTCAGGACAAGCACAACAGAGGTTATTTTTGCTCCTGGCTGCGGGGCTCGAGCAGTGCGGGTTTTATCACGTGTGCAGGTCTCCTGGAGCACCTGCTGGGCGCTTCAGAAATGAGATCAAACCCCAGCTCCCAGGTGTGCGCTTCGGCAGGCTGGGGCTGCTCCTCCATCGAGCACAGCAAGGACCTCGGCTCCTCCAACGCTGCCGGGGGGACAGGGCAGTTCTCGGGTCCCACTGGCAGGGACCAAGTGCACTCATGCACAAAAAAGGGGAAAATTGTATCGTCTACTGAAAAAAAAAAGGGGAGAGGGAAGCGAAGAAAGAAAAGGGGAGAGGAAAGCGAAGGGAAGCGAAGGGGAGAGGGAAGCGAAGCGAAGCGAAGGGGAGAGGGAAGCGAAGCGAAGCGAAGGGAAGCGAAGGGAAAAAAGTTCAAGTTTCATAGAATCCTAGAACAGTTTGGGTTGGAAGGGACCTTCAAGAGTATTGGAGGTCATGGACAAAAAGTCGCACCTGGTAAAAAGAAGGGAGAAAGGTGGCCATCAGGGTGGGAGCCACCTAGACCTTGTGACAGTAAACGGCACAAGCTGCTGCCATTAGTATTCTCACTGGCAGCAACAGAAATCCTGCTGTAGGAATCAAAAGCTTATTTAGAAATCAGACTTTGACACAAATATTAGAGATACTGTATCTTCCTGATAAATTTTAAAAACATTAAATCTTCGTTTTGAGATCAAATGACCTGTCATCACGTCTATTTTTCAGCAGCACAGTGAAACCGAGGAGCGGCCTCCGGCAGGAGGGGGACGCCCTGCCCGGGGAGGCCGGAGAGCCACCCTTACCTGTCCTCCTTTATCCTGGCCAGCAGCGGCTCCAGCCAGCCCAGGGTGCACTCGCAGTGCGCGTCCAGGAAGGTGATCACCTGCCCTTTGGAGGCTGCTGCCCCCCGCAGCCGCGCGCGGATCAGCCCCGACCGCTGCTCCATCCGGATGATCTTTATGGACACTTCCAGATTTTTCACATAGTTCTCTAATGAGGCCTTCAAAAACTCTGCCAAAAATAATTGAAAACACACACACAAAAAAATAAAATAATAACAAAAAAAAAACACATAAAAAAAACCCCAAACCAAGAAGAAAACCAACATTTTTAGCGAGGTTCATCAACTTCCGAGGACTCCAGATATAACCGTGGAGTTGATGCCTCACGCTCAGCCCTCCAAGAACGGCCACGCAGGAACACTGCCCCAGCACGGGAAATACATTTTGCCACGTTTAGGGTTTTTCTGAGCTATGGAGGTTGGCACCGGCGCTCTCTGCAGCGCAGCCACGCAGAAAACAGCCCATACGCGCACACGTCCGCCAGCGCATCTCGTCAAAGTATCACAGAAATTGTAAATGAGTCGTGATCAGTCGCCTTGAAATAAACCAGCAACCAGCGGCGAGAGCAAAATGAGCACGCTTTGGCTCATTTGTCTACGGTCAAATACAAACACCGCTGCTTGCTGAATTTCATCATCTGAGCCCATCAGGAATCCAAAACTTTGCTTTTATAAAAAAATTGTAGCTACTCAGGGTAAAGTCTTCCTCCATCTTCTGGCACGTAGAAATATTAAGCTGACTTGTTTTCTGAAGCAGAGAAATCCAGGAGAGTAATTAGAGTTACGTTAATGCTACATGGGGCAGAAGTCAAGGCCGGCTTAGCTCGCACCCTCTGCCCCTCGAACACTGGCAGCGGTGCGTTGTATTTGCCATTACATACGTTTGGCTACTCCAGGAAAATTTATCGTTTCCATTGATTCCGTCTCTAGAATGTAATGTGATTTCTTTTCCGGGTAGTATCAGTTTCACACAGAATGTGATTCCTTTTCCAGGGAATGTCAGTTTCACATGCAGTTAGTTTTCTTTCTAAACTCTAGGTTAAAAAAAAAAAAAAAAACGAGAAGAAAAAAGCCAAGACCAAAAGAAACGAACCACAAATACAAGAAGTACAAGGAAATTGGCTCAGTCTGGACATTCAGGAAAACCTAAAACACAGAACAGGGGGGTTTTGAGACACAGCGAGAGAGACAGAGATGTGAAAAAGGACTGGCTTTTACAGAAATAGGAAATTTGAGTGCAAAAAAAGCAAAAAATCCCTCATGAAATTCTGGATAGGAGCACTGTACATACAACGTACAACCTGACAACCAGCCTTTGGCTCTGTGTCCGTCCCCTCTGCCTATCCATCCTCCATCCCACGGGGATGCTGGGGGAGAGGCGCGGGTCGGTTCGGCACCGACAGAAGGGAGCTGCACCGGGATCCTCCAAATTCGGCATTAAACCAGCCCGCAGAAGGGGACACCTGTGTCCCCGCACCCACCTCTCTCGCTGGCGTCGTCCACCAGGATGATCTCGGAGAGCAGGCGGTGCGGCGAGCGGTTTATCACGCTGTAGACGGTCCGAAGCAGGGTGCTCCAGGCTTCGTTGTGAAACACGATGACTACGCTTGTGTTGGGCAGTTCGTCGGGGTAGACTTTTGTCTTGCACCTGCCAAAGGATACAGGGAAAAAAAACAGAAGGAAAGGAGGGTTAATCTGTAAGAAAATCCTAAAGAGCTCTACCAACAGGACAGGCTGGAAAAGGGGCTTCACGTCTGTTGAGGCTTGATACATTTCAAACCAGTTACGGATCTCTCCAAGCTCCCAAACCAGCAGCCCAAAGGCAGAGGGAATGTCAAATTCTGTTTTTCTTGCTAAGAAAACACGGCAGAGCGCCCAGAGGAACGTGCACTGCCGCATTCACAGCTCCCTCCGACTCCATCTCTCCTCACTCCCACTCGGTACGTCGAGGAATCGGCACCCAGCGGCCTCAGCCTCAACACCTCCCCACGCCGCCTCCAGAAAACCCAATTAATATAGTGTATCGAGCAGGTACAGTTAGGTCAAATTAAGTCTTTCCTTGTGACAAATCCCAAATTCTATGGCTTGAAGTACACATCCCTCTAAGACCTTCCCATCTTTGGTAGTCTCTCAAAAAGAAGAAGAAAAAAAAAAAAATCACTATTTTCCAGAACGCTCTATATGCCCATTCAATGGAAGAACGAGAGGTCAATAATTTCACCTGGTTTTGGAAAACGTAGGAATTAAGGCAAAGGGAGCAACAGATGGCAAACGTCGCTGATGTTGTGGAAGCAAATCAAAGCTATTTGCTCATTACAAAAGACAACCCAAAATTCTGCATATTTGTTTCAAATCTTGGACACACTTCGAAAATACAAGCACGCCTACATCAACCTGCCAACGCAGGTCAAATCACATCACTTACACACACCTCCTATGGATTCTTAACCACTGTGTGACTTAAAATAATTAGCAAAATATCAAAAAAAGGTGCAAGTATGTGATTTTCTGTGACCCTGGCCCAGGAGGGCCCTTCCAGAAGGGACGAGTGAGCGCGTACTTTCCTCAGCGATGGCACACACACACGTGAATTAAACCGTACGTGAAGTGAGAAGAAATTACGTATAGCTTTTTAGCTCATCTTCTTCGCAACACCACAAACTTTAATCTTCACTAGAAAAAAAACACCTTACATTACTGAGTTATTCATTAGCGTTTACATACCCTGTATTCTCCGACTGGGACGCAGGCTCAGCATATCATTTTTGCCTGCGTTATTTGAAAAAATCACCCAGTCCTTGTTCAGGAGTAGCCTCCTCCGTACGGAAAACCTCCCTATCAAGGGGCAGGACAACGAAGAATAAGGTCCCTGAGGAAAAGTCAGCACGTCCATACAGTTTCTCTCTTAAACATTATCTACCATAAAAGAAACTCTCTTTAACCTTTTCTTCTGCCTCGCTGACATTTAAAGAAAAATAGATAAAACAACGTTGTCACCACAGCTTTTAAAGTACCAGGTGAGGAGACAATGCAGAGTATCACCGATTCCTACGGCACAGGTCAAAGGTTCATGGCGTACATATATATACACAATGACCTATGTATATGTACACACATCTGTATGTAATAGGGGGATATATACACACACACAGAGATAAATACACGTATAAAAGTCATTGGTAACTAGATCTGACGGCAGAAAGTCTGATGCTAATAGTGAATATGTATACATATATATATATATGTATGTATGTATTAAAATATATACACGCATACACCAGTCTTGACATCAGTTTGATGAGGACCACTGAATTTTGCTGGTAGCCATCCCAACTTGACAACTTCTCTAATTAATGATACAACCGTTCATCAATTACGATTTAAATTCAGAGTTGAGACAAACAAACAAAAGCCCTTTACTGATCATCACCCACGACGACAGCCTGTGTTTACCCAGCGGTGTCTAAGGGAGGGTGAGCCCAGCAGGTCACCATGTCCAAAAAGGGACACTTTGAATTTCTTTGTTTCCGGGGCACATTAAAAGCTTTCCCCACACACGTAATTGCCCTTGCAAGATGTCTCGCGTCAACCCTGGCACCTGAAAGTCAGCTATCAAAGCCTGAAAACCAGACAGGCTGTAGCTGTCTACGTTCAGAGTCGTCTTCCAGAGCTTAACACCATACTTCAAAGTATATACAAAGCTAGACTAAATTCTGCTTGTCCTATATTTCACAACAGCCATTTTCTTTACATTTCAAACAGATATAATTTCGGAAATTAAAAAAAGAAGTACTACACAAGATTACATTTCAAAACAGTCAGAAATGCACGTCAGTAGTGAAACGCGACAAGAAGAAAAGGGTATTTCCTTGTTTGCAGTCTGACACCGATTTTGTAGTGCAAATGGAATATTAAGGAAGGGCATGTTTATCATCACTGAGTATTTGCCAGGATCTTCTGTATTTTAATTATGGTTCTTATTACTCTCCAAGGTATCTTAAGGTCCCCGCAGAAGCCAAGGGCCAGGAGAGCTGAGGACGCCGATGAAGAGGTGCCTGCCCTATGTACTGCAGCAGGCCAGTCGAAATGCCCAGAAATCTGATCAGAAAAATCTACGAACAGCATCCTTACTACATATCCTTCTGCAAAATTTTCACAGCGACCCTACATCAGATACAGTACCATAAAGCAAGGAATCCTTCTCTTTTTATTACGTTTGCCTCAAACCACGCCAAAAGGCTCTGCTGCGCCTCCCTCCTCAGTCTCACAGCCAGTTACGTGCTGGGATTATCCTCTCTGGAGGGAGATTATCAGTTTCCAAATCAGTTCATTCTGAGGTCTGCTACCTATAGTTCCCCAGGTACCGTTGCCCAGAACCATCGCTCCCATGGTGACAACATTTATTGCTTGAATTAAACAAAAAACGTCCTTAACTTGTTGATGTTACACACCCAAGACCAGAGAGCTGCCACTTCATTTCCCCCGATGAGGCACAGGGCTCCGTTTACACACCCACACACGCGCTATTTCAGCATTTCCCAGCAAACGGCAACGGCTCCTCTCCACGAGGAAGCGGCCACATCCAGCTCGGCAGCTGAAGACGATGGAGATGAAGTAAGGAGGCAAGCGGGAGATACAGAGCGCAAGGCTGAGACCGCTCTGGAGGGGAAGGTTATGCTTTTACCAACATGCCTTTGTTCTCTGGCGGAAGCGAGACATTGATTAGTTTTCACTAAACTCACTCAAAGCAATTTTCGTGAGTATTTGATTCACTTCAAAAGTTAAATAACAAAGATCGGCAATAATACAACCATACAGTGGGTGTATAATCACCGTTCTTGCTCTTAAAGTAATTCCCATTGCCACTTACAAGATGTAAGTGGATGGAAACAATCACAATCCGTACAAATGTGACTAATTTGTACCCTGCCCCCCCACCGGCGTACGGCCACGCTCCAAACCCAAGGCTCATTACACATCTTCACAGACTGATTCACCTAAAATGCCCCCAGACCCTCCTCTTGGCCAGCTTTTCTGGGTTCAGTGACCAAACGCAGCGCACAGATGGCCGGGGAGGTGGCAGAGATGGTGCAAGACCAGCAGGAGAAGGGGACGGCCAGGAGAGACCTGGTGTACCGAAACCTCCCCTTGCCAGCCACGGGGAGCTGTCATGTGCCAACGGCAGTGAGCTCACCCTCCTCTGCCTTCCCTTCACGGCAGCAACAAATTCACGGCTTTCTGCTCTGGGTGAGCTCTTGCATCCCCTTAGAGAATCACAGAATGGTTAGAGATGGAAGGGAACCTTGAAGACCATGGTCTAGATCTTCATGAGCTAGAACTAGATGATCTTCAAGGTTCCTTCCAACCTAAACCATTCTATGATTCTATCATCCAGTGCCACCCCCTGCCCTGGGCAGGGACACCTCCCACCAGCCCAGGTTGCTCCAAGCCCCGTCCAACCTGGCCTTGAACCCCTCCAGGGATGGGGCAGCCACAGCTTCTCTGGGCAACCTGGGACAGGGGCTCACCACCCCCACAGCAAAGAATTTCTTCCCCATATCTCATCCCAATCTCCCCTCTTGCAGTGGAAAACCCTTCCCCCTTGTCCCATGGCTCCCCTCCCTGATCCAGAGTCCCCCCCCAGCTTTCCTGGAGCCCCTTGAGGGACTGGAAGGGTATGTCCAAGGGTACCTACCCAGGGACCATCTTCTGGGCTGAGTATCCTGGTGGAGTGCATCCTGCAAGAGGGGTAACGCCTCAGGGATTTGGGCTCTGTAGTGTCCTGTGTCCCTCCTCAGGAAAGGCTCAGTCACTGCCGATTGCCATCCTGCTCTCGCAGCACAGCTCTGATGCTGTTTCAGCCCCAAAGAGACGCCTCCCTAACACTCCGCTCACTTGAACGAGTTGGTGAGTGCAGGGAAGACAAGAACCTGTCATGTCCCTCTACTGAAATGATGACGGTGACTCACGCTGCATTTTTTTTCTAATTCAAAAATACACCACATGCTGAAGAAGTGATAAATAAGTCATCTGCTACTCACACGCTATCAAAGACAAGGACTCCCTCGCCACCACCCCTGCACTGTTTACAATGCGCACTGATTGTTCGACATACACCGGCACTGGAAACACCTCCCACAGAAGCACTGGTTTTTCTCATGCAGTCATCAGATGTTACTTTATGAATACACATGAAGTAAATACAGCTGTTTAAATGTGAGAAAAACACATTTTCTAAGATCAATAACATGGAAACGGAGTGAGACTCTACCTATTTACCATCCTTCCCGTTGGCTGTGCCCAAATTACGCGAGCGTGAAGGGCTGCACGGCGATTTTATCCCTTCCAGAACTGCTGAAGCTCTCAGGGAGGCAACTCAAGGCAAAAGATCATGCATGAAAGCGAAGTGTTTGGAGGGGAAAAAACGAGACTATAACTGTTATATACAATTTATAACGTAGTATTTTTTATATGATGCATTTGAGAACGTATAGAACTGCATTAAATATTTGTAGTTATATGACTTGAGGGATTTTCATGATTATTTAGCCGTTACCCTTTACCGCTTTGCTTTAGTGAAAATACAGAATATCAACACCCATAAAGAAAAGGCTCCGTGTGACCAGATTTACTGCACACCCCGGTGCAGGCAGGGCACTGGAAACCAGTCTGCGGCAGAACTGGCGGTACCTTTGCTGAGGAGCAATGTGTGTGCAGAGGCAGAAGGATGTGCCTTTGGGCTTCACTCCCACAGGCGGCGAGCAAAATCCCCAAAAGCTTAGCTAAATCTTAGCAAAATCTTTGCTAAAGTGGTTTGGAAACCCCCAGTGCCTCACGGGAAGCCAAATGCAGCCCCGGCGTAACTCCAGCCCCCAGACCTGCCAAAGCACCCTACAGACCTCCCCAAAGCCAGGCCTTTGGCCGGCACGTTTACGGAAAACTACGTTTAGGGCATGCTCCCATGCCACGAACTCTCCCTTCGGAACTGTTGATTGTGCCCCGCGCAGATCACCACGGCTCATTTTGGCGTTTGGTTTTGCTTTCTAAAAATCACGCATTGCAGTATAAGTTAACTACCCCCAGTAAGCAGTAATTTATTTCTGGAGTAAGGGACAACTCTTCTACTACAAGAATCCTATTGCCCGAAATAATCTCCTCCTATCTAGTTTAAATAAAATCATTTACTTAGGGAAATTGAAAGCACAGAGTGACATATATGGTATGGTATTATGAACAGAGTGAGTGTTTGAATTCCTTGCCAAAAAGGCATTAATTTAAGCTGGATCCGTCGCGTCTCCTCTTTGCCCGAGCCACGCGCAGGGCTCGGCTCCACGTCTCCATGTCCAGCAGCTCCACGGAGAACGACCACCCTCAGCCCAGAGACATAACGCCTCGTCCTGCTGCGGCATTTCAATGCACACAGCTTTAAAGGCCAATAAATTCACTTAAATTGCACCAGTTCATATTTTAGATTGAAATTTATGCAAATGAAAGGTGAAGAGAAAATAATTGACCGGGAATTTATTTCACTTAGAGGAAAGCAGAACTGTGCCAGAACTGCATCTACATTGTCCTACTGCATTTTACTGTATCAAAATACTCCAGAGCTAGCCAATTTTTATAGCCGGCAGATGACGGATGTGAAAATACCTTATGAAAATTGTTCTTTGGTGTTTCATTACAGAGTATAAACAGCTTTGCAGTTTGTAGGAGCAAAGACCCTTCACTCACGCCTTCAGCTACCGCTGTTCATAAAGCTTCGGGTATGGCCTTGAATATCAACTCTTCCTTGGGGATTTTCAACCCCAAAATGCATTTTCCTATTTTAGAGGTTACTTCAGCAGTCTTTTACTAAATACTCAAAGTTCTTCTTATGTTTGATGAAGAACAGAACACCACAGCACCATATTATTAAAAGCAAACAACATAGCGTAGAGGGGACCTTTTCTTTTTCAGAGGACTATACTAGAGGCCCCTTTGTACTTTCTCCACTTTTTCCAATAAAAATCAAAGATCTGTAATGGAAATTACACATCAGATAAGGCTTTCTTGGATGTGTTTTTTTTTTTATCATTAATGTTCCATTTCCAGTGCCACTTTTTATTATATCATCGCTGAATCTGCCTTGAAATTTGCCAAGATAACCTCAGACTTCCCCTACTTGGTTTAATCATTAAGGACATTTTAGTAAAAACAAGAAAGGGCTGTCAAGCATTGGAAGAGGCTGCCCAGGGAAGGGGCTGATCGCCATCCCTGGAGGTGTTTAAAAGCCGGGCAGACGCGGTGCTTAGAGACACGGTTTAGTGATGGGTTTTGTCAGTCAGGCTGATGGTTGGACTTGATGATCTGAAAGGTCCCTTCCAACCTGGGCGATTCTATGATTCTCTGCTTCTAAAGAAGCTACGATTAGTTTGCTTCTTGCTGCTGAATATAATTTTGCAGGCTCTTCTCCCTTCTCAGTTGAATGGAGACGCATTCCCACGTTTCCCTTACAGGCGCGTACAAAAGCTGAACCTTGTTGCTCTCAACAACTGGTTGGGCCAAGAGCAGCGATCGCAGTAACCACCCGCTTCTGAGCCTTGACTCGCCAGGCAGAGGGGACAGCTCTACACAAAGGAAGCAATTTCATGCTTGAACGGCTTTGCACTATTAAATCAGAAAATTGAGTTACAGCCACTTCATGGGGTGGACGCTGCTGCCAGCGAGGGTCGGGGTCAGCCGGGTACCCGGGGGAACCCTCCTGGGATGAGCTGCTGAAGGAAAAGCAGAACTGATACAAAATCCAGCTACCTGGAATATGCATCCTTTCTGTTTAAACACTGCATATTTTCTCAAAGTGCAGGCCACGGGAGGACCTAATGGTTTAACCTATCATTGTTACATTATTTAGGGTATTTATGGGAAAACTAGGAATATGCTTACCCTTGCAACGCAGATAACCTTGACGTACTTAAAAAATGCGAAACAGCCACATGTTTTTAAAAGACAAGTAACCCACGCAAATCAAAATCTTCAATTAAGCACTCTCACCATCCCTATTTTCAAAGGGCTGGGGGAAAAGCCACATCCCAGCTGTCCTGCAGGCTCCCTAGGAGAAGAGATGATGGGAAGGAGGTGAGGTGCCATCAGGGCTGGCTTCCAAGGCAGCCTGCAGATTCATTACTAGGAAAAAAATACGCAAACAATACCTGCCGAATAACGCTGAGGTTATCCCTTCTGCGACAGGAACTGTTTAAGCATTTACTAGTACTCAAAGTCACTTGAAGCCGTAAAGAAAGGAAATAAAAATATCTTCCTTAGATCAATTTTTCTATAATTAAGATCATTCTGTATACTTCGCAGAGTGGTATTTTGGGGGCCTCTCTAGTAAGGAGAGGAGCTGCTGTGCTGCCAGGAACTGAAATTTGTTTTCAATTATTTTAACGCTAGTTTAGCAGCTGACTTTTTCCGTTTTCCAGTCCTATCTCCTCATATTAACTGCCCTGCTCCAAAACTGACTGCAGTCCACGTGAAACAGCACGTCAAGAAGAAGTAGGTTTATCTTTCTGGAAATGAAACTCTTTGGAAGTCCTCTGCACAAAGGTCATCTTCAAAGACCCGTGTCTATCAATGTCCACAAATAAATGCCAGTACTAAGCATAAAGAACTAACTAGGTCAACAGCCAAAACCACTTACACAACCTCC
Organism: Stercorarius parasiticus; assembly: GCA_013396915.1. Lineage (NCBI taxonomy): Eukaryota > Metazoa > Chordata > Aves > Charadriiformes > Stercorariidae > Stercorarius > Stercorarius parasiticus. The sequence continues at coordinate 352,690 of VWZL01005756.1, forward strand.
AGACGCAATCCCTTCTCCCTGGCAGCGTTTCTGCTCCTTTGGTACACCTCCAGATGTAGAGAATCTTAATCCATTTTCAGATTAGCAGGAGTAAGCCACTTCCCTTTAAAAGAGCTGTACAAATATACCTCTGCTGAGCGTTCACGTCTTCTCCCCTCTCACGTGGGTGCTCTGCTGAAGGCGTCTGAATCGCAAATCATCCCTCTGCATGCGTGGCTGTCCTGTCACATACAGCAGGCTCCACTTGGCACGCACGTATATGCGGATAATATCCTTACCTCTGCGTTGCTCGTTCCTAGTAAAGTCCACACATAACTAACTGCCAAGCTGATAAATTCATTTGAAGAAGGGCATTTTTCGCTGAAGAGTAACAACGTAAAGCAGAGCAAACTACTGGTCTGTCTTGAATGTGGCTCCTGGGAGCGATCCAACGTCCACCTGTGAAGACACGCTCCAACGGCTCGCCGGCGCTGGGCAGAGACCAGAGCTCTCCTCGCATTGATTACCCTCTATCAAAGCTATGGCAGCAGCAAATTTCTAATTTTAGGAGCAACCCTGCGTGTCAGAATCTCCTGGCAGTTGCTACTGCTTTGGCACCATGGGCAAACAGAGTTCAACAATTAGGAAGAAGTTAATCAGACAGCAAGCTAGCTGAGAAAGGGCTTTAAGCACGTCTTGAGTTACAGCGGCACCTCATTAGGCTCCCAACAATGGTCACAGTGCAAGTAATGAATAAAGAACCTGGTAAATCATTTTATTGCGGTTTATTATAGTTGCTTTTAGAAACACCAGAAAAGTTGAGATATTCCAAGTGGAATTTCTCCAAATACATCAAGATGGTCCTCAGCGAGGACACATTTTGCAAATTCCAACTTAGGTCTATCTGGAAACGTGACCAAAAAAAGATCTCCTCTCCTCTCCTGAGCTTCACTAAGCTCATCTGAACACTGGAGACGGGCCCTGCCTCTGCTCCAGCTCCATGGGAGCAGGGACGGGCACCGCGGAGCTGCGACGGCATCGAAAGCACTAGCGGAATCACAGCCCAACTTTCATGGGAAAAACAGCAGCAACGGGAGAATAGCGACAATTTTTAATTGTTCCTTTTGTTACATGGAAGTACAGAAGAAAGGCTCACAAAACCAGTTTAGAAGCCACCTGTTGACTCATGAACGTATTTTTCTCATTGCTGGAGAATTACTTTTCTTTTTTAAATCTGAACAGTCTTTAGCTAGTTTATACATTGGGAGTCAGCTTCGACCTTACACAGATGACCTGTACGTACTTCCTCTCCCCGCTGGCAGTCACCCTGAAGAGATTTCTTCCCCCCAAACAAGGTGAAATAATTTCTTAACTATCATTTCAAAGTAATTTCTAGCCAAAACTAATTACTGATTTCTCCCTGAGCTTACTTGTTCATGAGCGGTTTATAGATTCTCTATGCGTTAACTGTATATACACAGTAAAATCTTAAAAAATAAATTAGCTTTTAATTATACGAAGCTGTAAGCAGATAAACCTGGCAACAAAGGAACTCTAGGTACTTCATCCACCACGACTTAGAGCTGGAAAAAGTCCCAATACAACACCTTCTGGTGCAAGACAAATGGATTAGATGCTAACATCACAAAATAAAACAACTTACCCTCCCTTATCAGGGCTAAACTGCATGAAGAACAAATAGCGGCCTCGCCAAAAATACCTAGTCAAAGCTTCCTGCCCCGTAACACGGAGTTCGAGGCACTAAAGGATTTTCACAGGTGTTTCACAAAGGAAATTTTCACAAGCAGCGACTGCCACTTCTACACAACTTCTCCCAGAGGCTATTCCCCACCCTGGGAGCACCTGCCACGGTTTTCACTTTGAGGAAGCCAACACAAGACTATGGCACCGAGTTTAAGCTGCGATTACTGTTTAGAAAGTCGTGAGTTTGTTTCTCATCAGAAAGGCGTGCTCACAAGCACATACACGCACAAACACAACAGCTAACTTCAACCTGTATTGCAATAAGAAAATCCAATTATAACGGTTTAGCAATTTGTAGAATAGCACTTGCAACCTTACTCATCCAGAAAAGATTAAAGATGGATTTCTTCCCTTGCCGGAGAAAATACTTCGGAATAAAATTAAACATTCCTATGTTGAATTAAATCGGGTTTAAGGTTTAATCAATAGCTACTCCAAATTAGACCTGACACTGATTAAAATCTTCTAGTTGGCCAACAGGACTCAGGCAATCGAGGGACATTCTTTGGCAGACAACACTGCACGTAACGGGAAGCATTAGCCGGAATTCCAGCACCGGCACAGGAGCAGAGATGGGACGGGACGCAGCCACACTCTTCCGTTACAGCACACGGGGAGGTGGATTTTGCGGTCTCCTGATAAGAGAACTCCTCCCTGCAGGAGTCAGAGCAAACTCTCGTTGGCCTCATGGAGGTCAGGACGTCACGTCAGGTCTACTCACAAACAGCCCTCTTCTGGAGGAGGACGAGACGAGAGACACCTCACAAAACCGTAAAGGGAATTTCTCATGAGCCAGCAACCAACCCAGCCTTCCCCATCTTCCTGCAATCCTTAAAATGAAACTTTTTTTTTTTTTTTGAAGAAATCTAACATCTTTCATTATGGAATAAGTCTCCCTTGTCTTACAAACACAAGTACCGTGGTTGCAGTGTAAACCCAGAATTAGCTCACAGTCATCAGACACTTAATCAGAAACAGAGAGTCACAAAAGCTTTCAGGAGCTCTTTCGTGTGCCAACGTGAAAAAAAAAAAATTAATATTCCCTCAGATATTTTTTTTTCCCCCCTAAAATAGGTGTTTCTTATTTAGACTCTCATGACACTCACACCCCCCCTCTCCGTTCACCACAGCACTGCTTTCATCGTTTGGAGGCACAAGAGCAGCAGCGATCCCAAACTGGCAGAGCCCTGGTGCTCTCTGCCGCCGCGGGCCACCGGTACCGAGCTGTGGAAGAGAGAGAAAAGGACCGACGAGCATCTTTGATCCTTACTCCAAGTTGTAGACTGTAGATCGACTCCCAGAAGGACACACAAAGCACTACGTAGACAGCAGCAGCCTTGGCAAGGACGAGAAACTTGCACACCCACAGGGAGAGGACAGGGTGAAATTGCCCACAGGCATAAAAAGTGCAGCAGGGATTGAAGAGGGAAAAGGAATGAGGAAGCCCAGAACAAGAACAGAATGGGAATGGATCAATTGTGTGTATATTTATATTATTTATATAAGAAAATATATATATTATATGCATACACTCCACAACAATGAAAAAGCTCCCGTGTCAGTGTGTACTCCTTCCCTTTCACGGCCTTCTTCCCAATGACTTCACCGATAAAGGTACCGTAGCATAACCGAAGAACGAATTTCTAGAATGAGAAATGGCCACAAGATTCTTCTTTTTCTTGGGCCGTTTGTTTCGTATCAGAAACCTTAAGTCTCTCTGTAGACATACGTTTGCGGCATGGACATCATATTACAATGCAAAAATCTAAATAACTCCCGTAGGGATATAAAGGCAGAGGGAAATCCCACCAGGAGATGAGACTTTGCCTTTAGGGTTAAACCACAGTTGGAAATCACACAACCTTCTAAATGCGGGAGTAACGGCTAAGCTGAGGTTTTATTTTCATCGAAATCAGGGTGTGGGAAGTCAGCTACGTTGCTTTTTGCTTTAAGCAGAAAGTTGCCACCAGCGGGAGCAGGAAGAGGACACCACTGAGAAAAAAGGCGTTCAGCCGCCTTTCCAACATCCCCATCTCAAACCAGCCCAAGACAGAAAGTCGCTGCATCTGCCAGGGACATGCCAGGCCCGGCAGAGCAGAGGAGCCCTGCTCAGGACCGCCGCCAGCAGCTGTGACCCCCCGAGGGCACAGCGATCCGTAATTGCTTGAGCAGGCAGCCAGATCGGAGACTTAATGGCACAGCATATGCTCCGAGGAACGCGACCACGCCACTTACACGCAGCGACACGTCGACGTGTGATAGATAACCATAAAAAGGTCGAGCCATGCCAAGAGTTAATTAGTCCTGTATAAATGCCCTCCGTTCCTGTAACCCCCCAGTCTCATTAGAGAAACGGAGAAGGGCTCGGCCATTTCCCAGCGCAGGATCCGCAAATAACTGGGTGGAACGGGAGCTCCGGGGGGGTGATGCCGTCCCCGAGCGCTGCCGGCGGCAGAGGCAGCCCGTCTTCCTCCACCTCCCTCCCACAATTAGTCAACCCTACCCCGACGATCTCCCAGCAAAGTGTCATCCCTCTGGCCTCAAGTTTTCCCTGCATTTAGTGCGGCTGCTTCACAGCCAATACACCGATTTAATACATTTACACCTTGATAACATTGATCTTTCCATCAGCTCACAATTACTCGTAACACAGCAGCATCCACAGCTACACAGGTTATTATGAATTTCCCACTAGAGAGCACGCCCAGCAAGAACACTGTTTTATTTTCTGCTCTTTTATTCATCTAATTTTGCCACAGAAAACGTCCCGGCCTCTTGCATTTGTAGTGTGAAAGGCAGTGAGTTAGCCAGCCAGCACACCTTGGATGCCTCTGGCCCTCATGTCAATAAAAATACGTCTTCCTCTGTCATGCATTAAATATATTAACCATAAAATCATATTCTTCCTTAAGAGCAAAGCATTATAAATTGGCTTTCAGAAAAATTTAATACTCCCTAAAGAATATGTACAGAAAGCATCTGTCTGAAGAGGAAAATGAGAAAAGAAAGTTATTTTTTTCTCAATCCCATAATGCTTTCTGTCCTTTCAACAAAGAATAGCAAACTTCTTTCCATCAAGGAAATGCAGTTGGACAGATTTCTCTCAGTATTAAATAGCTCATCTCCCTCAGACTGAGCAGAGCTATTCATTAAGCTGAACATTTTACCTGCTTTTCCGATAGACTTTCTTTTCACGGCTTGCTCCCAGGGCAAGGAGAGAGCGCTCCAGAACAGAGCAAGAAGCTTCGCAAGTGTCCCCCTCGTTCTGCTGCGCGGGGCACTCGGGGCTTCTTCTCTGGGGGCTGCAAAGGCTCCACGGGCGAGAAAAGCACGGAACATCAAACTGACCATTGCCCCGGCAGCTTAAAAGGTTCAGGGGGCTGGAGCCCCTCTGCTGGGAGGACAGGCTGAGAGAGCTGGGGGGGTTCAGCCTGGAGAAGAGAAGGCTCCGGGGAGACCTTCCAGACCCTTCCAGGCCCTAAAGAGGCTCCAGGAAAGCTGGGGAGGGACTCTGGAGCAGGGAGGGGAGCCATGGGACGAGCGGGAAGGGTTTTCCACTGAAAGAGGGGAGATTTAGATGAGAGAAATTGTTTGCTGTGAGGGTGGTGAGCCCCTGGCCCAGGTTGCCCAGAGAAGCTGTGGCTGCCCCATCCCTGGAGGGGTTCAAGGCCAGGTTGGACAGGGCTTGGAGCAACCTGGGCTGGTGGGACGTGTCCCTGCCCAGGGCAGGGGGTGGCACTGGGTGGGCTTTAAGGTCCCTTCCAACCCAAACCCTTCTGTGATTCCACGCTGACTCTCTGAACATCAGCAGGCCCACCACCGAGGACATCACGGGGTGAGAAAGCCACAAAGTACCATCAAGGGAAACCCCAGCCCGGCAGCGCACCCCATCCTCCTCGCTTCCCAGAAAGCCTGCCCACTGGAATCATTTCACCACTGAAGCCAGCTCCACCATCTCATCACGACTACCCTCGGCACTCTTGCAAAGGGCAAAGAATAATGAAGGAACAAGCAATAAAGCTTTTCCAATGCTTCCATTTCGTGAGCTGCGTCTTCACTGGCAGGGATCCCAGGCGTTGTTTGATGGAAACCTGGCATCACCCAGTTACAAATGAGCACGCTGTGCAGAAGCATCACCTACTCCGTTTGTGAACAAGGCCATTGTTAAAGTAACGCTTCTACTTGTATTATTTGCAGGCATGGACAAATAAAGTCCAGGAAACAAAGTATTTCTTTTGTTTTAAATGGGAACCCAAGGAATTTAATTTCAAACAAAGCATAATATGCACGATTTCGGCTAAGTGACGATTCCGTTTAAAAAGCAATAGCAACGGGAGATTTTAGAAGACCTGACCACTTGTATATATTTACCTCTGCTTATATTTCTCTATTTCTTTTTTTTTTTTGTTATAAGCTGCAGTACCTATAAATCAGGCCGTTTATGCAGCTGGAGGAGAACAGGGGGAAAAAAAAAAAATGAACCGGAAAAAGAGAGAATTCAATCAACACTAGGTTTCTATTAAAATTAAGTGGGGAAACAAATTTCTCGTCTCTAAAAATTTACTTCCAGAACTACGTAAATTTGGATAACCCAACACACATGCAGTTTCAATTAGAGTCTTACGAGAATGTGCCTTTACGCAAGAGTTTCAAGTTAAATTGATTGCCTGCTCCATGGGCTACCTTTAACACTGCTACTGGGGGACAGGAGGAAATTCTCTGATGGCTGAAAAACAATATATGCAACAGACCTAGACCTTGTCCTGGTTTTTTTTTTTTTTTTTTAGTACCATAACTTGTTACAGGATCTCTAGCAATCGGAATCCCTATTTCCCAACAAACACAAACCCATTCTTGTGACTGGAAAAAATAATCTGTAAATTCTTCTAAAAATAATTCAGTGGGCTCAGTGAACCATTCCCCCAGGCTCTTCCTGTCTCAAAGTCACCACACAGGCTTCAGGCTTCACTCAAAAGTAACGATTATAATTTGTTAGACTTAAAAATAAAGCAAAACCTCTAAAAACCCCAAGCACAAAACTCCCTTCAGTTTTAACATTGTCGCAAACTATTTTGAAAGATGTTTTATAGAATTCTGGTTATTCCAGAAACATCTATGGATAAAACTAAAGAAAACTACATCCTGCAGGTCGCTTTTGGTATTGGTAGCGTCTTCTCTTTATAAGCATTAAAATGTCAATTTTAAAATGCTGAGAGCATAATCATGAAAATTTATAAAGTTGACAGTGATATTGTTATAACTTTAAAAGATTAAAAATAAAGCTTTCTCTGAAAAAATAGAATTAATTACTCCAAGTGATAAGACGCTCCAGAGGGCATTTTTTTTATCTGCCGCAATGTAAAGTGATTGCGGGAAGTTGGCGATTTTCAACTTTTCACACAATAAATTGCAGAGGATAATCCCACCCGCGATGCAGTGGCTCTGTTCCTGAGAAAGTCTGCATTAGAAGCCACATCCAGAACCGGTAAACCCTAGTGTTTCCAAACAGCTTCCTTAGCGAACCACCGCTAATAAGGACCACTAATTAACCTTGAGGCGATGCTCTACGCTGCGGCTGCGCAGAGGGCACCGGGACCGCGGGGACTCACCCGTCCAACCTCACATCGGGCAAACTGCGGTTCAGGGCAATCAAGTCACTGGCCATGAGGTTGAACTGGTTGATCTTGAACAGCTCTTTCATCTTCTCCTGGTCGTCCTTTGGAATGAGCACGGCCTTCCCCATCTCTCCAGGCCCTTCTTGGTTTCGAGAAATAACGGCTGTAACGCAAGAGAGCAAAAGCCAATTTTCAGTGCGTGGGCGGCAGTTTTGTTTCTCACCGACAGGGCTCCGCGATCGCTGGCATTCAGCACAGAACGTTACAAAAAAAGCAATAACACATCACAATTTGCTCTATGCTCCACTGTGAGGTTTTCTCTCTATCTGGATGGGAATTTGTATCTAGAGCCTTTCTAAGATGATTGAAAAGCCCAGATTTGTCGACGTGCAGCTTTTGGTTGTAATCACAATGACAGCAAATGACTATTCTCAAGAGATTTCCACCGGGATTACAAAGCATTGCACCGGATTCTCCGTGAGATTCTGCAGACAGAGAAGGGTTGGAAAACAATTTTACAGCCGTGGAAAGTATTTGAAGAATATGTATATTGAACTAATTCTAACTAACTTCTTTTATTTTTTATTTAGTTTTAACTACCAGGCATGCGATGGCATAATCCCATCCCTGTAAATAAACCAATCAATCCTCAGTGTTACAAAAAAAAAAAAATCCATCCTAAAAATATAGTATCCCAACCCTGACAGAGCATCTTTAACATGTTATTAGAGACCAGGTTTGAGAAATTTTTGTACAGTCAATTTTGAATTTTAAGGAAAGTGATAGTATCATCTCATTCAAGCGCATGGAAGTAAACAAGATTTTTTAGGAAACAGTGTATGGAAAAAAAAGGAAACATGCCACGTACACAACTAATTATAATTACTCTAAAGCAAAAGCCCACCAAAAGGTGACAGCAGGAGCATCAGTTCCCTCCGCCAAGCTCAGGGTGCAGCTGAGCAGAAGCCAGTTCCCCTCCCAGCGACTTCTGGCTCAGACCTTGTACCACCCAACACAAGAAACACCTGCATTTTTAACTACTTTTGCACTCACGCTTTCAATCAGCCTGTCGACCGAGGCTGATTAATTAATACTGATCAGTTTGTCTTTCGCAACGGGTGGAACTAGGTGATCTTTAAGGTCCCTTCCAACCCAAACCATTATTCTATGATCTCACCGTCAAAACCATTTCGAAATACCACTGGAAAGAAAGGAAGAACACCCCCGCGCCGTACTTGTAGCTGCCTCCGAGGGCGATGCTGCTCCTCTCCGCACCTACGCCTCGCCCGCAGGATTGCTAGGGAGCCTGCACTGCACACGTACACACAGTTATATGTTATATATGCTATTAAATTCCTCTTGGAACGTTTCGTAAGGTATATTTATATAATGCGTAATACGAACATAAAATATTTGGGATTAATGGTTGGTAATTAAACTCTGCTATATCATCACTTTCTGGAGAAACGATGAGGCTCCTCAGAGACTGCGATGTGAAGAGCTAGTCCCTTGAGCTGCAAATTATGTTTATGGAAATAAATTCTGCCTCCTTTTTGCCGGAAGAGGCAGAGGGCACAAATTTAACTAAATAGGAGCAGGGAGCAGGCAAAAAGAGTCAGTGTGACTGCGGAAACCATGTTAAAACAGGTAAGGAGCACAGAAAGGAGCTTGGGCAACGTCCTTCTCCCCGAGAAACAGCATAAATGGAAAGGAAGGGATTCCTCAAAAAAGGGGATATGAATGTCTCTGAGGAGGAAAAGGAGTGATGAGAAGGTGGAGGAAGTTCGTCCTTGTGGCATCCTTCAGTCTGATCATCTTTTGGAAGGGGAATTCTTTGTTTTTCAGCCTCCAAAGCTGTCTCTAGGGGTCCGTACTAACTCCAAGTGCTCTGCAGACCCTATCCAGGAGACCAGGACCACCCCTGCCTACTGCAGCACCAGCAGACACAGCCTCTGCCTGCCCGGGCAGGGAGACACCCCGTTCACATTCGGATTGACCCACTCCAGCCCCGGCACGGGCAGAGAGGGGGGACACCAGGAGGGGGGACACCGGGCATCTGATGCCATTACCTGCCACATGGCACGAAAGCTGCACCAAGAGGCACAATGAGTCACCCAAACTAAAGGTCTCTTAAACAGTAAGGCAGCATACCAAAACGGTTTTGTTTTCTGCTGAAATATTTTGGGATTGGCTAAAAATATCTTAGCGATCACTTTCTCCTGTAGAAATCATGAAATTTTTATCAAAACAAATTATTTAGAGGAAAAAAAAAACCAACCAAACAAACAAAAAGAATTTAGCAACCCATTACTAGCAGACTCATCATTACGACAATAAGTTTGCTGCCTCTCCTCGTCGTAAGCCAAATATCAAAGTTGTATCTCCCTAAAACGTCTGGAATACCAAGAGCGAAGGGTTTCATATCCTACGCCCGAAGAGCAGGAAGACAGCCGGAGAGGACGTTCTGCGCCACTGTAAACTCACTGGAAATCCCAGCTCTTTCGCAGTGTCCCATCACAGGGACTCAGATAAAACTCAGCTAGAAAACTTCTGTTTATCCTGCTTAAGGCATGAGGTATATATTCCTTCGTCCGCAAAACTAATTTTCGTTACGAGATTCCGTGTTCTATTGTTTACTAAGGCCCATCAAGATAGAACTTCAAAGAGATTTTCCCATCCTGAAGTTTATTATAAAACTAATCAGAAATTTCCTAAACAGCCTTTCCACTCTCATGCTTTGATTCAAAGCGAAGCATTATCAGATGACATTTCGTTTCCATCATTGCTTACACATATCTGTGACGGAGAAACATATTTAATTCTGCCATGGTTAAACTGCAGCATCCTCAACTTATTAAATCTCCAGAGAAGATGCACACGGTTTATGAATTAACAACCACAGAGACGCTAATATTTTCAGGGGCATCACTGGAATCCATTCCCAGGACCATTTCTTCTGGCATTTTATCTCCCATATCGGAATGAGCAAGTTTTGAGCCCTGAGGCTCTGCAAGAAACAGTTCTCGCCTGTCTCAAACCCAGCAGAGGCGAAGCACACAACGTTCCAACCATAGTCAAGGTAGGAAAAACATCCCACTTTCTGTTTTCCAAGCAATATGTAAAATATTAAAATAAGAACCAAGTAAACCTCACAATACCAGAGATGGCAGGAACATTTAGCAAGTTAAGATCTTTTGCAAATTTGACAAAATTTTTCGGAGAAAATTCAATTTTTGCTAGCATTGAAGAGTTTTGAGAATCTAAAGATGGTCTCAAAAGTTTTCTAACACCAGGTATGTCACCGAAGTCGGCTTTGTAATGCACAAAGCCACTACAAATATTTCTACTGAGTGATCTGTTATTTATCCAAAGAAAACAAAACGATTTTACTGTTTTTCCAAATACCGATATTGTCATTTCACTACATTTTTATGTGCTGCTTTACCTTCTTTCGGGGAAGCGCAGCACACTTCATTAGCACAGCACACTTCTAATCAAAGCCTTCAGAATATTTTATGAAATACCAAATTTGTATTCAAGTTTCCATACCAAAATCTTTATGTAAAACACATACACACACGCACTCTTCAATCAGAGAGCAGAAACACAACGCAGAATCCCTTCATCTAGAGGCTTAAAAAAAAGATTAAAATCTGTTTCTTAAGTATGCAGAACATACGAATGGTAGAAGAGGCACCAATCAGTGAATGCACGCTGCTGATTAGGAATTACTTCACCTGCACGGGTGTTTATAAGCTAAAATGAGCCTAGCAAGCCATTTCCTTACAGAGTACATCTTCAAAAATATCACTTCGCATTTACTGTCAAACCCACCTTTTCTACACGGCTTTTATACTCCTTTTCGACGGCGTTGTGAAGATCACTGCCTTTAAATGAGTCAGCAGTGAGTACCAACTCCATCCTCCGCAGTGGTAACGGAAAGGTGGGTCTTCACAAACAGGGGCTGCCCGAGTGTTGCAAAAATTACACAAATCCTCCAACTAGAAGAGGTCGGCGATTTTCCAACCTCAGGTCTTCCAACAGAGAGCTGCATGTCCCCATCCGGAGCAGCCCTTCCCAGCCCAAGCCCACAGGTAAAAGACAGCGCTGTCACGTTTCAGAGTACTTCAACTCACCTCCAGGCTCGTATTTTAAATGATTTGCAATTTTAATGGGCACCCGAGGGGGGACTCAGGGATAGCCACAATCCTTGAAGCCAGTGTAGAAGAAGCTGAGAGATGTATTTGATTTTTCTTTATAAAAATTATGTGGCTGTCCATCAATAAGTTTATTAGAGTGTCTGATCCATGGATACTTTGGAAGTGCTTCTGCTGCTGGCAAGCCGAAAGTTTTAGTGAATGCTAAAACCAACAAGGAAACAAACAAAAAAAACCCAAAAAAACAACTTTGACTCATCTGTTATTTGCTTCTCCTTTGTGTTGAAAAACCCATCTGGCTCCTTACCAGGCTCTTCTCTTGCTGGCACACTTGTACAATACTTCAATGTCACGCTTCGCTGTCCTGTGCTGTTTCTGCCTCGTTCTGTCATCTGCCCTTGCTGACGGGTCTCCGTGGGCTTGTGTTGGTCTTTTCACACCACTCCTCCGTAATTTGATCGAGGTTTTATTTACTGTGCAATACCCTCCTGAGCTGCAGGGACATGGGGGCTGGCGATTTTGTCTCCTGCTGTACTTGACGTTTTTCCTAAGCACCGACACAGGCTGAGTTTCTGACCACACGCACAGCAAAAAACCCCCTGAACTCGTTTGCGTTTGAATTGTTTTGCATGAAATCTTCCCCAACAAGCACTAATTCCAGGCCTCCACCCATCAGCATATCTTATAAGGCATCCCTCCGGCAGCACGGGAGGACCTGCAAACTGAGCGCCCCGTAATCCTGCTGGCAAAGGGCATCAGGGAGCCTCTCCCGCCAGTGAAGTTCACTGATACATTTTGGCAATAACAGTTTGTATAATGTAAATAAGATTCACTCTCATAGGCTGAAGTAACTGGAAAAATGACTTTTGTATACCAGATTAAATCACTTCTATGAGAACTTAATCGGAATATCATATTTTGAGTCATACTCAAGGTTTCTAACTTACCTTGACCATATTGCCCTTCACAGAGTGAAACGAGTCTCATTAACAGCTTGTTGCCAGCTCTATAAACATGAACGTTTCCTAAGGGCTCTGATACGGCCCTAAATATATTTTAGTGAATTTACAAATAATGTCTTAATCCTCAGCAACAATCAAAGCTCATTAAGCATCTTTCCTGTATGCTAGTTACATGAGATGATGCTGAGTCAAAACAATTATTTTTTAGATATCTGAAATACTTAAGGGAATACTCCCCTACCAGGGAACGCTGAAGAAACTGAAATATTTCGAAACCACAGAGGTTATGGTTTTCATGGCTCTGTCCTTACCCAGAGATGCCTCAGGTGAGGAGGAATGAGCAGAACCCGCACCGGGAGGAGACGCTGAGACCTGATGCTATCTACACAGCGTTGCCTTGGCGTACCCTTGAAAAAGTACGAGATGGCTTCTGCTTCAGGAATCTGAGATCCTCTGTCACTGCTGCCTTGAAGACAGAAACTTTCAGTAATTTTGTCATTTTTTTTTTTAAATAAACTCCTTATAGCTCCAATAATTTGTGTATGAATACCAGAAAGCCTTTCTGCTTTCAGTAGGGATGAGTTCGGAGCAACACGTCCTGCGGATCTGAAAGACGACTGGCCATCCTGACCCGAGGACAAGCTTGAGATCCACACAACGGTCCGGTAAAAAGGCAGGAGACAAATACTTTCGCACATATGTAATCATATATACACGTATACATATATTTATACAGGTATATAGATACACACATCTTAAACACTAAATACGACAAAGAGAAGGATGGCATATCACACTAATCCCATTACTGCTGCCAGGTGCGTATGACAAATACACACCTCATTTCCTCTTTCCACAAAGATTGTATTAGCTTCATCTTCTAATATGAAGAATTCACACTGTGAAAAACCCTAACGAACTAGAGACCTAGACTCCTCCTCTGTAAATCACACTGATTAATGAACTCGAAATTGCAGTCTGCTTGTCATTGTTTAAATGTAAGATGACAGAAAGAAAATGAGAGAAGAACAGGGATGGAAGCGGATCTCAGAAGGTCACCTAAGCTCTCCCCACCCCACAGCCACAATTAACTGGACTGAAAACATCCACAGCGTATGTGGGTTGCTGGTTTTTAGGTTTTTTAATTATTTGCTTTGAAAGCTCTGAAGAGAGAGTTTTTCCAGCCTTCCAAGGAAACCTAGACGCGTACGAGTGGTGGGGGGAGAGCATCTGTCGCCGGCCATTGGCCAATTTGGCCAAAACCACAACACTATCTCACATTTTCCTTGGTTTTTACCTTGGGAGACAGTGAATCCCTAATCAGCATTCTCTGCCTGTTTATGCCTCTGTTTATCCTTCTTTGCTCACTTTTCCAAGCAGTTGAATTATTTAATTTCGTCTCTCCCCACAGAGGCCAGACGGCACCTGAAATCACCCTCGCCTGCCTTTTCTGAGACGCTGCTTTCACTCAATGAAATCCAGCTTGGGTTGAACCAAGCACCCAAAAGACCCAAAAGAGGGGAAAAATAAAAAAAAAAAAAAAAGCTTTTGTCCTTCAAGGGCACAAATTCATTATGCTTCTAGCAAAGCAAACGAGGCCGCTTTAATTTGCGGCAGAACTCTCCTTTGTGATTATCTTTCAAGATCTTGAAACCAAAGCAATCTACAATTCTCTGCAGACTTCTACACCTTGTCACGCTCGTGTAATTTCAGAAGGAGCTGTATACACTCAACGCTTCTGGAAGGAGGCATCTGTATGCGCCTCACGGGGCTCCCGTTAACTCTATTTAATAGCTGCAACTAAGACGGAGCAGTGATTCAGCAGTTTTGCTTGTTAACTTACCGAAGCAGATCTCAAATATTTTTGAAGTGTGCTTTTTTAAAGAAAAAAAAAAAAATATGTCTATCAAAAATAGCTTTACCTCCAAGCACAAGAATTAACAGCTCATCTCTTCAGTGACCATCTCGGTGCACGCGGGGATAATGGAACTGACACAAAGCATGCCCACAAAGAATAAAAATGCTATTTTTCCAGCATTCTGCCTGCAGACATTTTTCATCATCTGTCAGCGGAGATAGGCCTCCTTTGGAAATGAAAACAACCCCCTCACTAGGGCTTATTAGAAGTGCTGAGGTCTTTGGTGGAGTGGAGAATAGAAAGCACAAAATTCAAGATACAAAAAAGAGGGGGGAAAAGCAAAGCCCAGTAGATTTGAAAGCATTCAATTTACTTAACAGTTCTCTAAAGGCACTGCACAGGGACTAATTCACAAATAAGCAAGGCAACACTCAGAAGACAGAAGGACTCGGCACCCATGATTTTTTTTTTTTTTAACGTTGGTTTTTTTCACCTCAAATGTTCATCTTCCTTCCTTATACTTGGGTTTTGAGCAACAAATCCCACCACAGAGACAAGGACGCTGTTCTATAGACAAAGCTGGGGCAGCTCCTCCCCGGGGGACATCGGGGTCCTTCCCCCCAGGGCTGGGCCACCCCCTGCACACTCGTCTGCGTCCCACCTTCCTGGGCTGAGCTGGCATGGGAACACCCCAAAACCCTCGCGGTCTCTCTGGTGTCCCCAGTCATCAGCTCATCCCACCCCGACACGGCGAGGAGAGGGACTGCCATCCACAGCAATGTCCCAGCGGTACCTCCCGCCCCTGGGTGACACGCAGGCAGCAGCGATGCTGATGAGCAGAAACCACAGCTTTTTGGTTTAACCACCAACCACGCTGCAAACGCCTCGAAAGGTGAGGGCGATCTGTGGGTACCGTGTCCAAACGTGATCAACTGGCACTGCAAAAGACGAGAAATACCCACGGCATCCAAAAGCATTTTCCTGTTTCAGAAAGTGTCTAGTCAGCAAGTTATTCCAACCTACTTCATATATTATTAATCGGTTGAAATGTCTAAAAGAGGAAGTTGGAAACACCACTCCGTACTTTTCCACTACAGACAAAAACCTCTTTTTCCCCCAACAGCAACAATGAGACTGAGGAGCTGATAAACTACCAGTTGGCTGCACAGGTCACGAGCCGCCCTCTGAAATCTGACATCTTCCTCCATAGGGATGTGCTAGAGCCCCGACCATGGGGTTACGTACCACCTCCGCACCCCAAAAGAGCTGGGTGTCCATGAAAACACCTTCTTGAACGCAGAAAACTCTTTTTTTTAAGGGTCTGACTTAGCACAAACCTCGCTCGTTCTGCGGCTACCAGGATCATAAGCAATTTGAAAGGAAAAATTCCCAACTTCGTAAGAAGCTGAGGAAATAATTACGTTATTGCTGTTTGGAAAGATAAAAACAACTAGATGAGGATAAAATTGAACTTAGTATAGAGACAGGGAAGACTGCAGCTTAAGGGGCGTGAGCCACGAGCAATTCCCATCTGCCTGACACACAAAGTCTCCTTGGACATCCCCATGCACAGAATACGTAGAAGATAAAGTGGGGATGGCTTACTGGTAAACGTATATTAATGCACGACAATTTGTCTCTACGTATGATGAAAATTTGAAAAATGCATTTCATAAATGAGCGTTTGCTTGAGAGGGGAATACAGAAGCGGGCAGAAGCACAGGTGGGACAGGGGAGCGGGCAGAGCTGGCTCTCCCTCTCCCGCTCCCACCTCTTGCCTCCAGCAGTTCAGGTGCCCGCTTCTTCCAGACACAGGCTATGCATTATGCAGTTCCTAATTATCGCTGATTTATATTTTACTACAATACTAATACGAGGCATAAAAATCAATCATTCTTGTCTCATTCTCAGAGGAATCTTATAAAGACCCGTGCTGGGGCCCCTCTGATGCTGCAGGCTCTCTTTGGCTGGCTGAATCGAGAGCCATGCGCAGAGGAAGATGCTCCGAAATTTGACGTACCCCGAGCTCAGCCTCGCTGCACTGCCCCAGGCACCCATCGGGGGATGGAACGTGGCCGCAGGCATCTCCTCCTTCCAGCGAGGAGGTGTCATAGCTGGGTTACGTGCAGTTTAACACCTTTTTGCAAATTCTAGGAGCTTTCTCCTCCCACAGCCTGCCGGCCCCAGCCACTGGCACTGGATTTCTCGGGCAAAGCAGGAGCTTGGGGACAGCCCTCACTCACGCTGCGTTTTCAGGTGCTTGGGGTCTGCCCTCTTCACCTGGAGACTCCCCCAGGGCCTCCAGGGTGACTGTCAACAAACCACAGTTTCAAGCAGGATGAAACCAGCCGCAGATGACAAAGTCCAGCCCGCGGACACGGCGTGAAGGTCTCCCCACGCCGCTCCCCAGCATGGCGAACGGCCCCACTGTTTAAAAGACAACAGCAGTTTGCACCTCCCCATCACATTTAGCTATACACAGTACCCAAACTTATTTCCTAAATAACCATCATTTGGTATTACTAAAAATACTTTTGGCATAGTTTCACACACAACGGCTGGTTTTCAACTGCAACCAGTAACTCATCGTGAAATGTGACAGAGAATTAGTTTTGGGTTTTTTTAACAAAAAGTTGCTGTACGCTATTGAATAATTAATAATAAATAATACCAAGAGTTGGGGGTGTTCAGCCTGGAGAAGAGAAGGCTCCGGGGAGACCTTTCAGCCCCTTCCAGGCCCTCAAGGGGCTCCAGGAAAGCTGGGGAGGGACTCTGGAGCAGGGAGGGGAGCCATGGGANAAAAAAAATCACTTAAGCAATTGTTGTAGGCCATGTAACGCTGCTCTCTGGTTACAAGCAGAAGATGGTGAATCCCTGCTAGCAGGAGCTGCACTGGAGATAGTCCATGCGGCTGCTGTTTCCCATCTGGAAAACCTCCACTCCCTTGTGTGAAATCCAGCACTGGGATTTTATTCTAGTTTGTCATTAAATTACTTGTGTAACGTTTCAGTTCAAAGCATTATTTTTATTGCTTACGTTATCCTCTTCCATCTTTCCTTTAAAGAAGGCAGCAGAAGGTAGTAACTCCGTCTTTCCAAAGGTTTTGTGGGGTTGATGGTTGGACTCAATGCTCCCAAGGGTCTTTTCCAACCTAAATGATTCTACGATTTAGCTTGAGCATTGCCCAGTGCTATTCCCGGAGCTGCCAGCAGCAGGATACACAGCAGCACTGCCCCAGAACCCAGGAAAAGCCATCGCAGCCTTCACTCCGACTCCAGAAAGCAAAGCACGCTGAAGCTAAGAACATTCCTGCTCCGTCACCCAACACACATCTCCAATCTCAGAGTCACCGGGAGTAGCCCTGACGTGGTGGGAAACACCATAACCTCCATCACTGCTATTTTCTATTTCTGCCTGCACCACCACCTGAATCGCAGCAACCTTTACCAGCCTGCGACACAGAAGGCTGGGGGTTTGTTCGGTTGGTTTGGTTTTTTTAAACCCGAATCCTGAAAAATAATTCTCTCTCAGTTGCATCTCCACAGCGGATACAAGAATCTCAATATAATCCTGGTATTTTATCCCAGACAATTTGTTGCTGCAAGCTGCATACAGAATCCAATAAACTAAGGGATCGATTCACAGTCCTTTGCCATTTACATGACGTATCTCTGCTGCTCACAACCGTACACAGACTTATCTCAATCCAAAACATAAAGCATTCTAGTTTTAATTATACGGTAGCAATAAATCCTGTAAAGTTGTCATAAACATCATTAAATAGATCATTTACTTCACAGTATTTCTCAACATAAGAGTTCCATGATTCTGAAAAAAATGAATGCTGCTTTCCAAGACTAAAAGCATCAGAACTCATTGTAACTTCTGTCATAAATATACTTTTTTTAGCATTTCTGCTCCACACGTATAGAGACACACCAGCCTACACCGACTCTGCTACCCACAGCCTGAAGGCAGAATGCCTAAAGAGGTACAAGGAGCTCTGGAGTGAGAGAATAAACTGAGCATCACTTTTTTTTTTTTAAGAAAATACCATTTAGGAGGGATGTGAAGTCTACTTACGGGTACCGTCTGCCTTTTCGAAGAGAAGATCTGAAAGGAGGCATCTCCTCCTCAGAAAAATACATCAACTCTCGTGAACATTCCTCATGAATGTATGTGAAACCTACACACAGTTCAATGATACAATCTAAAGTTACAAGCTCTCCACAATTACTAGCCTTGTTTCTTACACTGCAGTAATAGCTACTGCTAGATTTTGATCAAAATTCAAAGTTTAATTAAATATCATAGTAGCTCGATGCGGTTCAGAACCATAACTGTTCTTTTTAGCAAATCAGCTGTAATACAAAGTAAAGATGCCACAGATACTGGGCTGAACAGTCAAACCGTTTTCAAGCGGATAAAAACAATTATCCATTCTAGCCCATCACCTTCCAGTCTTACTGTACAGTATCTAATCGGTTAACAAGCAATATCTTTATAAACATGCGACAATGAAAGGCTCATGTACTTTTCAAAGAAGTACAGCATCTCCAGGTATTCCTTCCTTTGATTTTCCACAATAACGGACTTCAAGACAAAGTAGAGAATGAAGCAATGTGAAAGCCCTGATATTAGGCAATCACCGAATCTCGGAAAAAGTCTTTCAGTAGGCTGAGGAAAGGCGGTGTGAAACCTTAGCATCTGTAAAAACCTCGATACTTGCATTATCAGCCCTGAAAGAAGAAACTGTAAATACATTCCTCCCAACTACATCAAACGGTTTCGTTGTAATTGTATTTCATGAGCAATCACCCTTTTCTCCTCCAGGGGTGCTGCCATCGGCGCTTAGGGGACACGGGGCAGCACAGACGGCACCAACAGCAGCCGTTCACCCGCCTTTCTGGCCTTAGAGACAGGCAGTGGATGACTTCCAGCTAGTTTTTCCTCCGGTGCAGTTTTACACACAAAGATAAAACCAAAGCTGCATAAAGCAAGACAGAAAAACTGGCGATTTCTAATTTGAATACATCTGACAGAAACTTAAAACAAAACTTCAAGATCAGCAAAGAGTCCTTCGTGTGCTCCCACTGCCCACCACGGGCACCACACAACGGGCGCTCCATTTAAAAATAATGATACGCCGGAACGGCATTACCCACACACCACGTAACCACCGCTTGTACTTCTACCGGCCTGTGAATTTCTCTGTCGAACAACTTCATGTGTGTAAGTCTGTGCCATTTTTTCCTGCAGCAGGAGCGGTTCTTCATTTTGAAAAATTCCTCACTGCAAATCAAGCCAAAAAACATTAGAGCAACAAATCTAAGATTAACAGTGACAGTCAAACCGGTCGTCCGCAAAACAAAATTAAGCAGACAGTAATTGAATGGACTGAAGTTGGGAGGCATTTAATTTGTTTTTATTTTTTAAACCTTCCCTGACCCACCTTGGCTGTCACTGTAGTATTTTAGCGAGCCTTATAAAGTCGAACCACCACTGACATATAGTTTTTCTATCTCAGCATTTTATCTGCTTTCATTAACAGGCGTGCTTTTTCCACATTTATGAAAAAAGAAATCGTCGCCTGAATTTATTTACACGTACCTTCAGTAAGTCTTTATTAAAAAGTTTCTTCTTTGTTGTTGCTCTGTGGTATTTTCCTGTAGGGCTGAACAGTTCAGTGTTTTTAGTCTACCACGCTATATTTTAAACAAGGCAAAACTTTAGAGAGAAAAACGTTTCTTGAATTTTCTCTCCAGTTTTGTGAAAAGTTTTGCAAGTAAGTCTTGGGCTGGGGGGACCGCCAGTGCCTTGCTTGGCTCCAGACGGGAAACAGGAGGGATGGCAGAAACAGCATCCTTCCCCCTCCCCATCTCCAACCAATGGCACATTTTGAAACTCCAAATTCAGTCATAAATAGGAAGGTGCTGAGGATTCTCAAAATCCCCATTTTTCACTCTGCGGGTGGTGAGCCCCTGGCCCAGGTTGCCCAGAGAAGCTGTGGCTGCCCCATCCCTGGAGGGGTTCAAGGCCAGGTTGGACGGGGCTTGGAGCAACCTGGGCTGGTGGGAGGTGTCCCTGCCCAGGGCAGGGGGTGGCCCTGGGTGGGCTTTAAGGTCCCTTCCCACCCAAACCCTTCTGTGATTCTATGAAAAGCAGTGCATCCCAGACCTCAGAGGGCTCAGGAAAAGGGCAATAGGCAGGAGAGCCTGTGATGCCCGTGGGACGTCTCCCAGTGCCACAGGGACCAAAGTGGGGCCAAGGGCGGCAGGTTTCCTCCTCTGTGTCCCCAAATCACCTCCTTCAGAGCCTTACCCACACACCCATCTGCAGCGATCCACCACATCTTCCTCAGCGCGTCTGAGGAAGAGCAATTCCATGTGTGCAAGTCCATTTACTTATGAAGATCGGGATTAAATTGCTTTCAGGACAACTGCCACTCGAATCGACTCACTGTGAGCCCGCAGCCGGGAGGCACGCAGAGCATCAGACATTACCCTAATTGGTATTTGAGACGAGGCGTGATGGGTAATTATGTCACATTTCAGCAGCACCCATCAGGCACCTGTGCACAGAGGCTACGTACTTTGGTCTAGCTCAGAAAATGTTATTCCAGTGAAAGAAAAAGGAACTTATTTTTGAAGAGCCACTGCCGTGTGAATCTTAAAATGTTGTATTTTCATACTACTTATTGCTATGTTCCACTTACGGCATGGCTTTCTACACGAAAAACAGTTTTAATGAAATATTTCATTATTGCAAAAAAATGAGCTATATTTAACATGATCCTAAAAACTGATATGCCTTTTTAATGAATATTTTGCTTTATCAAGCGTAATGAAAATTAAATGCAAAAAAAATTTTCTCCACACAAAAGAACCACAGCTCAGCTTCCCTTATAAGAAAAGCTACTGAAAAGTCTTACATTATCAAGAAAAACACCGCCCTGTCTAGGCCTGTTGACCTAAATCATGGTGTCTGCTTGGTAATAAATCATCTTTTTATGACTAGTTTAAACTTACTAACTTGTGGAGGCTGTTACAAGTCTGGTACCATCGTGTCACAAATTACTGCAACTCATGATTTACAGTAAAGAAAAAGGGAAGACTGCCAGCTCCCACAGGCAGTAAATCGCACTGCTCCAGTAAGTGATACCTTTGAATTTTAGACTTAAGCTGGTCATTTCTAGACTTGCAACCCATAACTGGGCGAAGGCCCCGGGGAAAGCACTGCCTGGGCAGGTGTCTTCAGTTGTGTTTCAGTAGGCACCAGCAGGATGAAGTGAGGCTGAATTCCAACAAAAGCCATAAGATAAGAGGGAAGTACGGACAGGGTCTACAGCCTCCGAGGACATGCAAGCTAACCCCTACAGCCAGGTTATGCCTTGTGCAAAATTAGACGTTAGTCTAATTAGTCGCTTCCTAGCAAGAGGTAATGTGATCATGCACCAAGATTTGGTAAGTAGCAAGGAAAATACAAAAGACCTGGATACCAAAAACAACTCGAAACAAATTATCTCATTTGTAACTAAGCACAAGAGAAAGGAAAATAGATTCATAGTCGTGTGTTACAATTTTAGCATGGCTTATTATTTAGAAATATGGAAAAAAAACGCAAAGACTGAAATATAACCATAGAACAGTCAGAGTTGGAAGGGACCTTAAAGCCCACTCAGGGCCACCCCCTGCCCTGGGCAGGGACACCTCCCACCAGACCAGGTTGCTCCAAGTCCCGTCCAACCTGGCCTTGAACCCCTCCAGGGATGGGGCAGCCACAGCTTCTCTGGGCAACCTGGGCCAGGGGCTCACCACCCTCACAGCCAAGAATTTCTTCCCCAGATCTCACCTAAATCTCCCCTCTTGCAGTGGAAAACCCTTCCCCCTCGTCCCATGGCTGCCCTCCCTGCTCCAGAGTCCCTCCCCAGCTTTCCTGGAGCCCCTTGAGGGCCTGGAAGGGGCTGGAAGGTCTCCCCGGAGCCTTCTCTTCTCCAGGCTGAACCCCCCCAGCTCTCCCAGCCTGTATGAAGCTTTGACCGTCAGGGCTACCAGCACTCGGGGATCACACCACAGCATGATCTCACCGTTCCCACAAGCCAGCTGCTGGGCCACCTCCCAGGAAGGGTGCAGCAAAACTTGCAATGAAAACGCATGTACAAATTTCAAAACACACCAACAAATCAGAGGTAAAATAAAATAGTAATAGACTTCTAATGAGAAGCATTAGGATGGCAAAGTATTAATAACTCCACAGAATACTAGCCTAGTGTAGAAAAAAAGTGAATTTCTACATATAAAGAATAAGCAAAGAAGATTACAGTGGCAAAAATTAATCTAGAAAGACAGAAGAGGGACAGGAAATGTGCTGTCAACAAAAACGAATTTGTAAAATGCAAAAATAGAAACCCAGTAGTCAAAGATGATCATATCTCAGCTGAAATGAACCCGAAAGCAGAGAGGGTTTCACAGTCAAGGAATTAACGTGAGCGTGCACATGTGTGGGCAAGCAAAGAATAAGAAATTTCTCTGCAAACTCAGTTTAATTCTGTTTTAAACGTGTACTTCTAAAGCTCAGTAAAATCTATTTTCAGCACAGCATGAGGCCTGCAGGAAAACAGACAGACTGCATGTAGGGGATACATAAATATGTTTATTCTTCTGAAGAGGTTTTGTGGGGGTGTGACATCTTGTGTGTGTTTCGGCAGTTATGTATGGCTGCAACAGATGAGAAAATTGTCAATTTTGTAAAGCATTAGCTAAATTAATGGATGTGTTAGCATCCTCATTATGCTAGCGTGTAGTAGAGGGTCTAAAGATTAAAACACTTCAAACAAATTTAAACCCACCAGCTCCACAAACTACAGCGACAACTAACTAACAACTACAGCGACAACTAACTAACACACAACAAAGAGCAATTACTTTGGTCCGTGAAAAAAAAAACAAAAAACAAAAAAAAACACATTTAAGAACATCTTGAACATAAGGAAAGAAATACTGACTAAAGCTGTGATACCCAGGGGATGCTCACACAGACACCATGAAACCAACCACGAAGAGGCCCGAATTCTTCCCGCAGCGTGAAGGAGCTATATAGACACATTTCAAAAGGTTTCAGAATAGCAATAACCAAAAGTAACACACAAAGGTTGAAAACCAAATTAAAATTGATTTAGATACTATTTGTTTAATCGGAAGGTTAATATTTTTCTCCTCACAAGAGGCGATAACATTTCCAAGCGTTAATAAGCCTCAAACTGCTCCTCTGTATCTGTAAAATATTACTCTTGGCATTTAAGAGCTGGCACAAGCAAGGCACGCGTGACTTTAGGCTCTGCCTGCAGTGCGAGCAGCAGCAGCGCCCAAGAGCAGCCCAAGCGATGCTGCACGTGCTGCTTCCAGAACCAGGGAATGGGACTTGTCCCTCAGGATGTCTACTGGGACCAGCACTGTCCAACATCTTCATCAATGGCATGGACAGGGGATTGAGGGCACCTGCAGCAAGTTTGCTGATGACACCAAGCTGTGTGGTGCGGCTGACACGCCTGAGGGACGGGATGCCATCCAGAGGGACCTGGACAAGCTCAGCAGTGGGCCCGTGTGAACCTCATGAGGTTCAACAAGGCCAAATGCGAGGTCCTGCACTTGGGTCGGGGCAACCCCCAGTAGACCTACAGGCTGGGTGGAGAATGGATGGAGAGCAGCCCTGCCAAGAAGGGCTCGGGGGCGTTGGTGGATGAGAAGCTCAACACGAGCCGGCAACGTGCACTTACACCCCAGAAAGCCCCCCACAGCCTGGGCTGCATCCCCAGCGGCGTGGGCAGCAGGGCCCTGGCCTCTCCATCTTCTGACACACTTCCCTAGAGGACAGGACGGACAGAGGGATACAAGCGCTGACTCCAGAGCAGCCAGGGCTCAGAGGGACTCATTGACTTGCAGTTCTTTCCTCCTCCCTCCTAAAATGCAGTACGGCTCTATGAATCCACCGGCTTTTTTTTATACCAGGACACAAATAACAACTGATACTCACAGGCTTCATTTTGTGCCAGAAAGAAAGTTTTTCCTAACAGATTGCCTTTTTTTCCCCCCAGCCATCTCCCCACATAGCCTGGTGACTATGTTAGGTTATAATAATCAATCCCGTAACCACTTAGCAAATACAAGAAGTCCCTATACGATCAACAGAAGGTCCGCGTGCTGAAGAATGAAATCGTAAGTAGATCAGAGGAGAGTGTCTCCCCAGACCGGCGTGTCCCCATCCATCTGTCCCCTCCTGCTCACCACTCCGGCACCCAGCAGACCGGGCCCACGCTGCCTGGGCTCCCGCTCTCCTCCACCCGCGCCTCTCGCAGATGGCCCCAGCAACAATTAAAGGCTGACGGCAGCCCTCTACAACGTGGCATTAATTACGACATTATCGCCGGGGAATTCCCAGAAGTACTTTGGTGAAAATCTCATGACCAGCCTCTTCGTTTGCAGGATAAAACGCAAGTTTTAGGTTTACAACACAGTGTTTTCAAGAGAGCGAACGCTGTGCCTGCCACCACGCTTTCTGTGGCACTCCCTCCCTGTCTCAGGAGGTGAAATGGGCAGCACATCCCCCAGCCTGTCCCATCAGTGAGCCTCAGAGAAGCGCAGAGTAAATAAGCCAAGAGAGCACATCTACACGCCTCCTATCTGCTTGGTTTAACAACGAGCAAGTAAGTGTCCCCTGCACTACCGACCCGCACCAAACTTTCACAAAAGACGTCCTTAGAAGCACCCTAAAGTCACCCACTGAGAAGGCTCTTTATCCCCCATTTCAGCTTTGTATTTTTGCCTGGAAGACCAGCACAATGGCACAGAAGCTGTATTTTGTAAACAAATGAGGTGGTTTACACCACAGCGCAGATTCTCACGCACACTGGTGAGCTATCCTTGTCTCCAATCTTCAGCCCAACAGGCACACGCCAAGTTTTAACCAGCAAAGACAAAACCCAAGAGGTGACTGGGGTAAACTGACCGGGATCCTGCCCCCGAGCTCTAAAGGGAGCTGGTCCTGCTGCCAGATCTTATAGCTAGTTCTGCTGCTCGATAGCTGGACTCTATTTGTTATTTATAATATTTTCTTCATGTATTTATATCACCCCAACGTAAGGAAGACCGAGCACTCTATGGACTAAGTGTATGTTCTAGAACATGAGCGCAGAACCACCCAATAAATGCATATGCTGACAAATCTGCAGATGACCTTTGTAACCTTGCCTACGAGCAACCTGAGTCACCTCCTCAGCAGATTCTGCCATCGCTGGAGACTTCTTTCATCCCCAAGTCGAATGCTTCTGAAAGCTTGTTAGACAGGGTCTCCTCCTTCAAGAGTCTCTTCTGCTTCTCCGTGACAGAGGGCTTTGAAGTGTGGTGCATCTGTGTGAAGAACGATTTCTGACCGATACTAACCAGCAGGGATTACAGTCAGAGAAATCCTACAGCCGTACCCGGGTAGCCAGGTGACAAGCGCCACGACCCAGTGGGCTGGGAACAGCGTCAAAGGGCAGAAGCGTGTCAGCTTACCTCGTCTGCACACCCGCAGCTTTGCTGAGCCCTGGCACTTTTAGACAGTTTGGAATAGTAAAGCTTCTTCACAAGCGTCCATCAGCATGCTGCAGCTGTACCGGTAACGCCCATTGAGAGATTTCCCTTCCAGGTCCACCATTCCACCCACGCCTGTAACTTTGATCACAAGAGTTTAAACTTTTCCTGTAAGCCAACCAAAAGAAATCTTAAGTTTTATCCTCAAATGCAGACCAAAGCACTGAGCTTGCTGGCAGCGGACTAGAGAGAACAGTACCAGAACTACACGCTTTGTATGGTTCCAACTTAAGATTTCTGCTGTCATGGCAAGGATTTCACATAATCCAGCCTGTGCATCAATGCCACCCTTAATTATGGAAAGCTCAAAGCAAAAGGCTTTTTTAATAAAAAGTATGCCTACAGGTATTTGCCAGCTAAAATTAAGACTTACAAACAAAACTGATGGTAGCTTTTATCTGCTTACGCTGCCTCAAGAAGTTGCTTTAACTGTACCCTGTGTGATAATTTAGGAAGGTTTTTTCCTTCTTTTTGCACATTTATGGTATAACAATTCCACCTATAAAGGCAGTAGGAAACTGAAAATACAGGCTTGGGAGCTCCAAACTGTCACCAAATGCCTGATACTTTCCCTTGTTGTAGGTCTCCTTGGTATAATAATTCACATTAGCAATTACACTTTTGTTTTGGCAACAGGTTTTAATTATACCCTACAATATTAGAAAAAGAAATAGACTATTAACTCCTACTCCTAAAATTGCTGCTGGGTTTTTTTTTTTATTATTGTATTTTACAAAATGGCCATCTCTCCGTTGTTTACAAAAAGCACCTGAAAGTCTTCAGGAAGAGAAGTCCTAACGTCTTTGAAGCTTATTATTTTCTCATCGTACCATTTTCGCATTTAGTTGACCTTTAAGCTGTTCTTTTATCATGGTTTTCCTCTTCCTTTACCATCTTTCCTCTCATGTCAAAAGAACCCGGGAGCTGCAGAGAATTACGAAGGGAGGATAAGTCATGATGCCGCCGAGGGAAAGCGAGAGTGTGGACGGGGCCGAGCCCGCGCAGCGCGGGATGGAACCTCCCCTCCTGATGCAGCGCTCGGCGTTAGGCACCACATGGCAAACACCCAGCACGTGGGAGGACGCAGCAGGAGAACAAGGGGAACTGCTAGAGGTATAAAACAACCACGCAAGAACAGAGGAACGTGGTTGTCTAGCCTAAAGACAACAAGACTTACAGTCTTCAGACAGCTACAAGAGCGTTGCAGGTGGCAAAGGCACGCGGGTTATCCAGGCTCAACAAGAGAGCGATCGCACGTCATCTTTTTGCAGGAAAGACTCAGTCTAAACACCAAATAAACCCTTTTTAAAAGGAAGGTAACAGGTTGCTGGCATTGGTAGCCTGAGGAGACAGCTGGCATTGCTCATCCTGAGCTGCGGGAGGAACACGGAGAGGAGAGCTGGTCCCACCCGTGGCTGCACGACGGGCTCGGGCAGCACCAGCTGCAGACGGAGCAGCCAAGCTGCCCCTCTCCAACCTCCCCAGCTCCCCCAGGAACCCGCCCGGCCACCCCCAGCACCTGCAGGCCCAAAAGGCTTATTTTTGATGGATTACAGTAGTGACTCAGACTAATCTCTGAAAACGCAAAGCAGGTTACCCTCCGTCTGTGGTTCCAGATGTCTGCCCAGAAACACAGAAAACAGACCTTCAAACTACAGCCGTAGATAAATGAACAACAAAGTCTTAAGTGAATCTACAGCCAGAGTTCGTTTTACAAAATTCCTGATGCGTGAGGTTTGATAAGATTCTATAAGAACGGATTCCATTCTGTGATCTAGTGGAAGGTGTCCCTGCCCAGGGCAGGAGGGTCGGACTACGTGATCTTTAAAAGGTCCTTCCAACCCATTTTATGGTTCTGTTCTACGATAAGACTAGTTTTCTGCACCACTAACTGAAAGAATATACATTCAACACATTTCCTGAATGAGTAATTTTAGTACATTTTAATTATTTAATTGTTTTTACTCCTTGCACCATGGACTAGCACTAACAAACAATACACCAAGGCCAGGTTAGTTTAGAAGCTAAATTTGAGATGCACAAGATAAACAGCATTTACTATTCTAGCACTTGCATTGGCTTCTTTTTTTTCCCCCTCTCTTTTTCTTTTCCTTTTTTTTTTTTTTTAGTACACCTTCAGAACGTCAGAGCATCTTCTGTATCTACAGAACATCACAAACATTCCCAAAAAGAAGATTACTTCAAGCACAACCATTTAATTAAAGGTGGCATAACCAGCAGCTAAAAGACAGTTTAAGAAATCCCCACTGCAGAGATACCATAATGTTTTCCTTTAACACTAGCATCTTCAAAACTGCAACAAAGCAGCGACTAACATATAAGAAAAAACTATATGTGTTTTCTATAAGAGAAGTTTTATTTACAGGTAGACTCAAGCTTCCTAGCGATTGTCAACATTCAGAAAAAAAAAAAATTAAAGTACTCCAACCATTCAAATGAAAGCAAAATTAAAAAAAAAAAAACCCAACCAAACAAAATCTACCCTTCTGCTTTCTTTTTGGGTGTACACAACCAGCTCCATCACTCTTCTCCTCCGCCACGGAGGGGTGCGTAAGGAAAATTAAGTGTTGCAGCTCAGCAGCCCTAACAGAGCAACCGAATTACTCCTTCTTAAAAACAGAACTAGGGGATTCTTGAAGTATAGCAAATATAATAAATAAACATAAATGCTTTTTACACAGCACATATTTCAATTTCATTGCCTTGTCATGTCATATAATAAGGATCAAAGTACAAAACACTCAGGACTACAGAGATACCTAAATAATGAATACTACCGGATACTGTATCGTTGAGGAAATTCAATTAAATGCTTGAATGAAACCTTTATCAGTGATACAGATCTTTAACCTTCAAAATAGAAGCCGATCTTTGAATAGTCAAAAGAAAAAAAAAAAAACCAGAAAAAAGCCAACAAAGGCCTCTTCGTTGCCCATTTTTGCTCAATGCAGCGACTTTTCCCTTTCTCCTCCAAGGAGACGACCCCACCGAGGCTCACACCAGCCCAGAGCGCGACATGTCCCACTGCACCATCCCGCCCGGAAGACGCGGGTCCCGGCGGGGACGAGCCACCCGAGTCCACCGTGACGCCGATGACAAAAGAAGCTCCACCAGCTCCACCAAACCACCCGCGCTTTGCCTCAAGCCTCAACAAAAAGCAATCCAGAACTGCCGGCACGCTCCTACCAGCCACTAAACCTGCCCGCACCAGAGTCATGGCACATCCAACTCAGAATTATGACTTCCACCGAGTAGCAAAATGAGGCAAATTGACATTTTATGAAGTTTAAAATAGGATAATTTAATACAGTTAAATTTTAAGACTATCACAAGCGGAACCAACTGCTGAACCCGCCAGCACTAAGTCCCAGCGCACCGTATTTAAACTTATGATTTCCACTGGCGTAGCAAATAAGGGAAATTGCCGCTATATAAAGTCTAAAACAAGAGAATTTAACACGGTTAAATTATTCCTAAACCATGAGAGACTGACAAGTTTTTATTACAAAGGGCTCTTATCACTTAATGGAGAAAGTCTTTTATGATTGAAGTTTTATTTGGTTTTCAGATATCAACACCCCACAAAGAACATTGATCTTGTAATTCAACACATTCTAGAGAGCAGAATTATCTCGGCACAAGAGTCTGTGGCTCTTACAGCTGAATTCACAGCATACTCACGCGGGATGATGCTGTATTAGGGAGGTCTACGTGGGTTTGGTTTGTGTGGGGTTGTGGTTTTGGGGTTTTATTTAAATACAGCTTGTCACAATCCCCATGCACTTTTATCGACCTCAGTGGAGCCAAAAACCTGTCCCCAAGCACAGAATCTGACCCCCCGCCTGGCTCCACAACACAAATTTGGACAAAACACAGGTTCATCATTTTTCCTCAGACAGCAGCACCTGCGTGAAGGTCCAGTAACGTTACGTATAAAGAACTGGAGGGTTTTAGATTAAACACTACATGGTCGGAAAGTGCCATTTACTAAATAAAATTCTAGTATAAAATTAACACCAAAAATCTGACATGCTTTAGAAGTCTACGGGATGCTGCGAAGTGCACTGAAAAACTGCAATTCTACAGGACAAGCAGTCATCAGTTTTTTCATTGTGTTTTAAAACACGAGTTTGATCATTACTTTTGGTGTATTAAAAAATTCTGCAATGCGCTATTAATCTGATGCAGCCTTTGTACTGTTACAGTGCTTACACAAACTGTGCGCACACTCATGTCTGGATGTTTTAAGTGCTCAGTTAAAAGAATTAATTAAAAAAACCACTATAGGACAATCCACTTATAAGAGGAAATGAAATTCCAACAAAAATGCATTAGAAATTAGAGATCTACTTTGTTTTGCAACAGGGGGGGGGCGGGAACCCACAACCAAAAACTCCCCAACACATTACGCTCCTGTTCAACTATATTCACCAAAACGGAAATAGCCAGACACTATTAAGCTCGAAACACTGACCTAGCGACAGTTCTCTGAAAGAAAGTCTCAGGAGACTCAATAGTTTTATAGCCGCTTTCTTAAAAAAATCCAACATAAGTTTTTAAACAGAGGGTTCAAAGAGAAGTTCACTGCACACACCTGGCTCACATTGAGCTTGGCCAATATTTGTAAACAACAACTTTTAATTAGTTATGAAAAAAAAAGAGAACTAGACACAGGCTTTCACTGCCCAATCCCAAAGCAAGTTAGAAATTCAGTTTGAGTAGAAGGAAACAAGTGCTCAGCATGAATGCATCTTTACATTTCTGAAAGCAGAACGCTGCTTTACAGAATAAAATATGTACCCTTTAATTATACCCGTCTTTCATAATTTAAAACATTCTTTAACATACTAGAGCAACGTATTCCTTCAGCATAGTATATCAAAACGTGCTGCTCACCATTGCAGTTTCACAACATAAGTTGCCAAGCTGCTGTTTAAATTAATATAAAATAACATTTTCCAGATTATTTCTTTGGTGTCTTACAGTGCTGCAGTGAAAGTGTAG
Source organism: Stercorarius parasiticus (assembly GCA_013396915.1). Classification (NCBI taxonomy): domain Eukaryota; kingdom Metazoa; phylum Chordata; class Aves; order Charadriiformes; family Stercorariidae; genus Stercorarius; species Stercorarius parasiticus. The sequence goes on from VWZL01005756.1 coordinate 383,680, forward strand.
AAGTAGGCATTCTGCATACAGTTTGATTCTCCAGATGATTAGATTTAAAATTATCTAACATTTAAGAGCAAGCTGTGCGAATCGCAGAAAAGGAAATCACTGAAGAGCCGAGCCACATTCTTCCAGGAATAATTCCATGGGTTTCAGGCAGCACATGGACAGCTCGCTACAAATTCCTGCCTCTCGTGGAGGAGAGGTGTCAAGCACTGCAGCATACTCCCTCTCAGATAAGAAAATGCACCAAACACACTAATTCCATTACCACAGTGCTAGCTTTATGCACAGAGAAATGGAACACACTAGTATTGATTGACAAAACCTTATCAAAAAGGGGAAAACGTCGTGAAGTAGAGATCAGTGTTATGCCTACAGGCCTACGAGCAAAGCTTGACTTCCAATTGAATCACAGAATCACGGAATGGTTTGGGTTGGAAGGGACCTTAAAGCCCACTCAGTGCCACCCCCTGCCCTGGGCAGGGACACCTCCCACCAGCCCAGGTTGCTCCAAGCCCCGTCCAACCTGGCCTTGAACCCCTCCAGGGATGGGGCAGCCACAGCTTCTCTGGGCAACCTGCGCCAGGGGCTCACCACCCTCACAGCAAACAATTTCTGCCTCACATCTCATCCAAATCTCCCCTCTTGCAGTGGAAAACCCTTCCCCCTTCTCCTATCACTACACGCTCTCGGAAGAAGTAGTTCACCTCAGTGGCCAGTCCAGCCCAAACCACGACAAAGTCCCTCTCTAATCATATTTCTTAATTTGTGTATTCGTACTAGACTTACCTACCAAATGTATATAGTAATTCCTCTTAAAAGGTTTCTTTGCTGGTCAAATTTTTGTAAAGTTTGAAGCGGATACCACCTTCTCTTGATGAAGGGAAGACTACGCGGCAACGTTACACCTCTGTGCGCCGAGGATTAGTGGAAGTGGTAACAGAGAAACAAGGAGAGAAGACGTGTTGCACACATTAATGTGCACACACGCAGAGCGTACAGTGCTTCTCCTCGGAAAAAGGACTTCTGCAAGGCTCTAAAGCACGCGTTCAGTTTTCACTTACTCTGTCAAAACGCTTCCACCTCCACAGCACAACTACTGATTTTTTTTGCACGTACATCAGCTACAGAGCGTGTAATTAATGGTGACTCGAGGGAGGACAGGCCTATTTCTGTCACAGCTAATCCCCGGCTCCCATCCTGCCACCGAGGTTCAAACCGCCCCAATGCGGACACGAACTCACAGCGCCTGAAGCACGGACGGAGAGGTGGAACCGCACAGGGTCAGGGCTGAACAGACCAAGTTTGCGGCAAACAAAAATTTCATTTCATGTAAAAATAAATTTTAAAAGGGAAGAGAAAGAAAGAAAACGTTGGGCAGATACACTCAGCATTAGAAGGGCAGAAAACTGAGCAATTTAGGAGTTAAATGCTTCCAATTTATTTCCAGCTTTAAGCAAAGCTGAGCAATAGTCATAAAATACAATGGAAAAAGATGAATTTCCGCATTGAAAAATTATAGGATTATATCATGCTTTAATTAAACCCAGCCAATATTTATAGTGGAAAAAGTTTCAGATAAGTCAAGGAAGACAGCTAGAAAAGAGACCAACGTGCAAGAGCTAATTAACGACAGCTGCTCTGAGCACGCGTAGGACGAACTCGTGTTCAGCCTGCGCTCACCGAGCCCCTCACCCTGGGGGGGAAGAATATACATCTTCACAGCTGTAGGAAAATATTGAATGCAGAGTGCAACACGCTGCTAACGCACTCTTTTTAAAAAAAAAAAGGAAAAAAAATCCGCAAATTTAATAAAATGTGTGGAAAAAGACTTTAAGATGTGAACTAGGGTTTTCTGAGTATTTGCATTAACAGCTCTATGTGTTAATCTATTATTAATCGTATTATTAATCTCACTCAATATGAACACGTTTTTCTGCACGGCAGCTCGATGGGAAGAGCCTGGCTCGGTTTTTGTTTTAATAGAGAGTAGAATCCCAAGGACAAGAAGGATGACATTGGAATGAATTCCACTCTGATTCTGCAGTCTTTATTATGCAAATGAATGCTCACTTTCACTTGTCATATTTGGCAATCAAGGCCCTGGAGAATGTCTGTAGTTAAAAACTTTCATTAGAGCATACACAAATACTCTGCGTGACATCTACTGAAAAAAAAAAAAGGCTCAAAGGATGGCATTCAGAAACATAATCATGGCTTCACAACAGATATTATGATTTCTTATTACTATTCAAATTCCATACTGCAGTAATACTGACAAACACCATTTAAAAGTACCTCTTGGTGATAAAACCAATTATTATTTATTTCCAAAGTTTCCGGAAAATTCCCTATCAGCCTGCTTCAGAAAAAGTCATAAAAATGGTGGCTTAAAGCGAGCATAAAATCCACTTCTCTTCCTTCGCAAGACAGAAAATCTGCAGCCTGCGACCACCTCACTTGGTGCACGACTTACGCTGCGTGCCTGCTCAGGAATTCTGCATTCTCCAGTGCTTTGTTGTATTTCTTAAAGCCTACACAGAACTCCAGAATTCAAGATGAAAAACTGTTCTGCTGCACTGAAGTTTCAAACAGGCAGGAAGAGATTCAAATCGACTGTGTAATTTGTACAACCATTCAAAGATTATTCAGAATTGGATGAAGAGGGGCTGACGGCAGTTGGACCTTCGCATTTTTCAGGCTCAGTTCTTGCAACCAGGCTGTGTATGCTGACACTACGGCAGAGCTGTCCTGAAATCAACGAATCTTCATTCAAGATCTGTAGGTGTGGCATCAGTAAGAAGAAAGTCGTCATAATTTCTAGACGATATCCACTATAAAAAGCTTTTGATGATGGAAGTACATGAGCTTTTCATGAATCTTTCTGAAGTTTTCATAAAATTATTTTCTCCTGAGGTAATGATTGTCAATAAATTTTGCAAGCAAATAGGTCTAAACGGTAACAGGTACTCTGCAAAAAGAAAAGATGGTGCCCGAGAAGAATTTCCAATGATCTTATGATTCATCTGTTGAACATAAAAAGTAAATCAGAAAACCTAGAAGCCCTCAAAGCAGCTGGAAGGCGCCTTCTGCCATTGCCAAAGGAAAGGAGATCTAAAATTCTGGGTTTCTGTTAACCCTCATCAGAATGACTTGACGTTTCTCAACACAGCTAGAAGACTTTGTTCTTCTGCCTTGCAATACAAACAATTTACGTATCTTGCTATCAGAATAACTGTGAGAAAAGTATTAGTTATAATGCAAAATCAAACCACTCCTACACCGCACACATACAGTGATCACAAGCATCCTCAGCCACTCATCACTGTAAACTGGCTGTATCTTAAATAAAAGTTAAGTGCAAAGTATATATTTCTAGAAGTGATACGTTTTCCTGCCTATCTTCATATTCAACTAGCAGTAACATCATTTTCCTTTAAGTATTTTCAACTTTTTACAGGTTTCTGGTTCTCTATTTAAGATTTTATGTTGTACCTACATCATTAAAACCATTAATATTGCCAATCTATGAGGGAAAGCAAATTGTCACCATTGACATGAAAACTATTTTTCTCTTGTACTATTAGACATAAAAAGTTAAGCTGTCACTGGGAAAATGCATACATTTATTAAATATACGCAGCCCCAATCAGCAAGACGTGCCTATGCCCACACTTCGTGAGCTCCGCCGCGACAAGCACGCCTGGGGCCAACATGAAGCAGTGAAACAAAAATACGGAAAGCTCAACTGAAAACCCGGCAGAACCGGGAAATTAATTTAAAGGAATAACAAAGGGTACAAGCTGATAAGCTATACTTGCTAACGAAGTTCAGATGAGCTCGGGCAGTTCTCCTATACCAGGGCACCTCCCACCTGGAAAATTCTAAATAGGCTTTATGAGGACAGCTGGAAAGTACTTGGATACCAGGGATAATATTGTCCATGTGACACAGTTTTTACACTTCAAAACAGCGTGGAATACTCAAGAGAAAAAGCAAAAATAACCAAGCCAAAAAAACCCAACGCTTTATACTCTTTCTCACTTAAAATCTGAAACGTTATATAAAATTAACAGTATTTTATATTCATACATTTAGCATACAGGATAGACCCACGCAAGCTTTTCACACCAACAATTCACTTCCGAGAAACTCACCAAAAAAACTAGAAAGAATCATTATAAAACTCTTAATGTACCAGGAAGAAAAAAATTTTTAAAAAAAATCACATTTCAATAAGTAATCCAGGGATCGACAACTGCAAGTTTCTAGATAGCTTTAAAACGCAGTCCTACCGCACCCCACACCAGAGACACCCAGCTTCTGGCAGCAAGGGAGAACATAATCTCAATTATGCCACTACCATGTCATTTTTCTGTCAGCGGCTACGGATGGAAAGCACTTCTGACATCTTCCAGTATTTCTGTATTTACTGTCAACAAGCTAAAAGTGCAGTTTTCAATATCCACTAAACAATTCCCCCAGATACTTGTGCACTGAAACTCAAATCACAGTTCAGCCCAGAACACTGGACGCAGTTAAGACACTACAGCAGGACTGTGTGATATACAAAAACACAGAAATACCTTTTCATACGGCAATTTTTAAATTGGATCTACTTGTTAGAACAAGCCCAGGATAAATGAGTCAAAAAGTTTTCCTCAATAGCATCTCCGAGATTTTCACATTGGTTTCTAGGACAACACTTGTTTGGATGGATAAATACTGAGGATAAGGAAGGTCTAACGAACGTCAGCGAAGTCTAATAAAGGTAATAGTGTTCATTTCTGACAATCTTTGACTGACAGATTTTGCTCTTATTTGGGAGGTATCATAAATTTTACTTCACTTTAACCACAGACTACCACTAACAACATCTCAAAACACCATGTACATAAGCAGTGACTTTTTTTTTCCCCTTGCCAAATTTAATAAAGTTATTACATTAAATTCTTAAGCAGTATAAAAGCAATGGGAAAAATAAAATCATAAACCTTTTTGGTTGTACGGAACCTCTCACTGGGCAGGAGGGAAGGACGGATGAGTGAGAGGGCAGGACCTTCACGAGACTTTTGGCCTGAGCAACTTCTATAGCTTAAGGATGCGTATGCTCCGAGTATAGACGTGTGGTACTACGTGTATGATACATACATATACACAGCACATATACACCGTGCAAGTTCACTCTTACATCCTTATTCAGAGTTTTTTCATTAAATATTTCTTAGGTTAAATACTTTCAACAATCAACCTTGAGATAACGCCCATCTGCACAAAGTAATTAGGAAAGCAACTCCAAAACGTGAAAGTTATACTTTGTGCAATCAGACTTCCATGGGAGCGAGCCGACTTGGGATAACATCATTCCCTTCCTCCTCTACTTTTATGGCAAAGTGCTGTGCATAACAATCAACATGATCATGTACAACGATTTAATCAAATAACCCCATGTTTCGGCTGGCGGGGGGGGGTGGTGGCATTTGTTTTCTGATTTCTGTGGTTTTGTTTTTTAAACCGGATCCCTTGAGGATGAGTCCATGCATTTCCCAGTGCCAGAAGCAGGAGCTGTTTCCTACTTACGGCACTGAGGAATAATCTTCCTCTTTCTTCTAGTACTGCTGGCCTTTCCTAAAAGCAGCATGGATGGGAAGCATAACCAGCCTCCAACATCGCAACCATAACCATCTACGCGGCACCGAGCAAGCTGGGGAGTCACCTACCTCATGCTGCAGCCAAGGGACCTGCAGAGCTGGGGGAGCAGTCAGGAGCTCCTGGTGGCGGAACTGTGGAAAAATGAGGAATGCCAGACCACGTGGCTGCTCATTTGCTTCGCAGGAGATCAGAAGTTACTGGGAGATAATTGCTGGGTTTGGGGGTTTTTTTGCCCCTTCTTCTTCAAAGGAGAGAAAAGGTTATTTATTATCTGTCAACATTTTCACCTGCTTCACGCCACAGCCACAGACAGACTGTGTACGTACCACTCGGCACACCGAGAGCGGTACAGAACAGAAACACCATTGCCAGGAGACGCAAATCAAAGTTGCAAAGATACTTATTTACCGAGACCCACTCCACAACAAACAAGTCCTTCATTCTGCCAAAACAGCTTGGCAGTCACTCATCTAACGTCTAGTATTTAAAATATCTACCAATAAAAGTTAATGGGAAGTTATGGAATGACATCGCCACAGTAAGAAATATCTGTCAGTTCATCCTCAGATGGGAGTCCGCAGCGTGCCAGAAAACATGACATTTTCTGGCTGGAGCTTGTATGTTCAAACCCGTGAGCACCACATCGCTCAGTAGGACAGCTGCCATTTATTTTTTTTTTTTTTTTAAGTTTGCAATCAGAAAAAGACGCCTGCTACGCTAGCTTTCCCTCAAGCTTCAGAAATGCTTTTTCCTTGATCTGTGTGATGAAGTTCTATAAATAAACTTAATGTGTTGCCACAATAGCCAAATCAGCACTTTAAATTTTATTTGTCAACAAATTTGCGACAAGATTTCAGGGCAATGTACATACTCATCCATCCGTCCATTAAATCTTTACGGTATGCTATTAAAAATATTTGCTACCATTGTTATTGCCGACGGTCCAATGCATACAGTAATCTGACAGATAAACATGTTGCTATGGAAACTACCAAAATGAATGCCTTATTTTTCTAAACTTGGCCATAACCCCAAACTTTTATTACAGCATCCAAACGTTTCATTCACTTGCTTTATATGATCATAACACAGACCTTTTCTCTTTTAAAAAAAATACATAAATACAAGATTTGAATAAACAAACCTTCCTCTTATACTGAGTTTTCTTCAAAAGAGTGTTTTAATAATTTCTACTGATTTCATGACAAATGCTTTTTTTAGCACCTGAGAACATAGTTAACACCACAGGAACAAAAATATGCATAAAAGCATTAAACACCAAAATAATATTAAAGATTTGTCACCACTTCATAAAAGTCTAAAACATACACTGACATCACAAACCTGCGGTAAAAGCATTATTCATATTGCAAGACAAGCGCTCAAAATTACAATTTCAGATCATTACTCATATACACTCATTTTAATTAATCACACTTTCTTTAAGATGACTGTTTCAATCACGGCAGATGCTCCCCATTTCATTATTTAGAGAGCAATATTTTACTTCCCCCAAGCTCACTACATATTTTACTCTTAATCTGGACAGAAAGCTGCCAACAACAACTGTCTTCAAAGACAGCTTTCCAAACAGCGAATACTAAACTTAACTAACATATTTAAATTTGAAATTAAAGATTAGAGGGTTTTCTGCAGTAGAGTTCTTTTCAATTTCAAATTCCTTAACCATGAATGAAGAACGAACACTAAAACAAGTGCACAAGAAATCCCCTCTTTGACTCCAGGATGTGTTTTTCCTGACAAGATGCTGAGAGAGGAATGGAGATCCTCCCTCTCCCAACTGCTGCACCAGGCACAAGAAACCAAACACCCTCCTGGCACGACAGAAACCTGGGGGATGATATGATTCTCCAAGAGTATTTGAGATTACAGATGGAAGGCCATGCATATGGCCCAAAAGATCAAAAGAGATGGGGTCCTTCCATTTTTCAGAGTCATATTCTTCCTCCTCTCGACAGCAGCCCAACGAAAGAAGATGCACCTTTGACCACAACCGCTTTGCTGGCACCCACCACCTGGTCTCTGCCCCTGGGTGCCAACCAGGCTGGGGAACTTCTGGTCATCTCACAGCACCGAGCCCAAAGGGAGGATGGTCTTCATTTGGTTCATATTAAGGAGCTGCACTGAGGCGGCAGCTACAGTAACCATGAAACCGGGGTCTTGCGAGCATTCCGTCTCTTCTCCCAAGGAACGGGCGACGGGACGAGAGGAAACGGCCTCAAGTTGTGCCAGAGGAGGTTTGGGATGGATATTAGGAACAATTTCTTCACGGAAAGGGTTGTCAAGCATTGGAAGAGGCTGCCCAGGGCAGTGGTGGAGTCGCCATCCCTGGAGGTGTTTAAAAGCCGGGCAGACGTGGTGCTGAGGGACATGGGGTAGTGGGGGTTTGGGCAGTGCTGGGTTGGTGGTTGGACTCGATGGCCTGAAAGGTCCCTTCCAACCATAACAATTCTATGCTTCTATGATATTTTCACAAGTTTCTGCATATGCCACTGATAAACAGAGACTGCGGAAATGCTGCCCAATATTAATTTTCTTCCAAAGTAGGAAGTAAGCTTAAGAAATAAGTGGCGTTTCTTTCAACAGCGGCACAAAAATAGATGCAAGTAAAGACGACTCGACTGAAAGCCAGCTCGGCATTGATTAGGGTAACACCTGCAAGTTGTTAAGCAATACCAGTAACCCAGCACAGCGACAGCTCGTTTTCATACCACTCAGGTTTTACACTTGGCACTGGTACACTTAGAGATGTACAGCCAGACATCAGAGGGCACTTCTGACAGCTACGGACTGTCACCGCTTACGATTCAACATCTACGGTGAAGTTGTCTTTATGAATCACTCAGAACGCAATAATTACAACTGAAAAAGGCATGGAAAGTTTACCAATTTCGCCCCTAAACACACCATTCTACACAAGCGGAATCCTCCTCATTAATGATGAGGGTGATGGATTAAGTGACTTCAAATACCGGATTACCATTTCCCATTTAAATTTCTATTAGGATATTGATTCTTCTGTCTTTTTTAATATCCTTGTGGAAATACTGTAATTATGTTGCTTTTTATGTTTACAGATGATCTGCATTCTCAATTAGAGGTATTCAGAGACTGACAAAAACACCCTATTAATAAGAGAAAGGTGATGGTACCCACGAAGGCACTTCACAGCAAAAAAGCGGCGCTACACTTCACTTCCATCGTAATAGCTCATGGCACTTCCTGTAAAGAGGTTTTAGGAGTCTGCTGGATTGGAAACTACAGGAGTTTAAAAACATCTCTAATACTTCACCAGAACACACATAGTTTCAGCCAAAATAAATGAAGACATTTTGCTAAACGTCCATAACAAAGCAAAAAAATTACTCTGGGTTGTTGTTCGTTTTTGTTGGTTTTTTTTTATTTTCAAATATGCATACTGTCATGGCAACACATATGACTACCTAATATAACAAGAAATAATTAGGAAAAAAACAAAAGTCAGAAGTCGGGCAAATTCATTTTGAATTTAGTGGACTGGAATCTAGGTTTCATTCCAGAGCACATACGCTCAATTTGGAACAGTCTGTATAGTATTCCAAATCCATGGATATACTAACACAAACCCCCCCAAACTACAGACTGAGTTACCAAACCTTCAATTCTAACTGCCAACGAGAAAAAGTCAGTTTGTTGCAATTATTCATGCAAGCCTTTGTTTAGTGAATTAACAGCCTTCATCTACTAAACAACATTTTCCTAAAACCAAAATCTTTTAAATGAGAATATTCAGTGATTCTTGTTTACTGGAATTGTTGTGATTTAAGTCCATCTGTCACCAAGCAGAGAAGAGGTATCAGTGAAGGACATGTTTTTAAATTCTACAGTATCGGCTTTTTTTTTTCCTCCTCACTGTTAAACAACCAATAAAAAGCCTTAAGGAAAAAGCAGAAAAACTCTGCTTTTCCTCGTTTTGCTCCTTTGTGGCAGGAGCCTTCTAGAATTTCAGTACTCTCACAAAAGAGGCATGCAATCACTTCCCAATAAAACCGTGCTAGTATCCCCAGACATTACGCGCACTTTTGTAATTTTGAAAAAAATACTACAATCAAATATTCTTCCAGGATCACATAGAATCTGCATTGTATAGTAACAGACTCAATACTTCTTTTACCAGGCTTTAAAGTAGAAATAGCATTATATATTCAATGTAACTCGTTTCTCAAAACTGCGAGCAAGAAGCAGTGTTGCTTTTAGGATTTCTGTGCAGGAGCCTCATCTCTTTACAACAGGCAGAGCACTCGGAACTCACTAAGTTGGACGTAAGAAAAAGGTAACTTCCAGAAGTCAAATGCAACAGAATACTTAAAAATAAAAGTCCAGTACTGCATAGTATTGTGCTGACAAAAAAGTGTCAAAAATTGAATTCATACTTGCAAGTTCCAGACATTTTGATTTAAATGTGAGCGGTGGCGACAGGGACATGTGTTTATATATTTATTTTTTTTAGCCTAGATTGACTTAAAAGTCGTCAACATTCAAATAAAATCTATCCTTCTAATATTTAACATTTTCCTTTACAAACTATCCAATTACATAGCAAAAATTGCAACTGATTAAGGACTTCTCACAAAATGTAATCAATTTTGAGAAAATTCCAATGCGTGCTTCAATAGCGATCTATGATCACTTTTCTGCAGCTGACAGTATAGGTAAAATGGGTTGTTTTATTCACGATATGCCAGATTCTTGCCTAATATTTGTTTAAAAATACAGTAAATTCAATTACATAGGAAAAAGCCACCTATGACAACAAGCAATATCTTTTTTGCTTGGAAAAATAACTGTTGTTTTGGGTTTTTTTTAATATCATGTAGGTATTTATAGGATTGGAAGGTCGAAGCAAAGTCTTCCAAATACATTTTGAGTGAGGACTGCCACGTGAAAAACCCATCACTGAATGGTATTTTCATTTCAAATTATTGCAAAGTTACCAACTCAACTGAACCATAACCCCAAAGTGCTTTTAAAGGTATTAGAAGGACTTATCCTGCGGACAAAACTGAGGATCAGTGGTTTAACATACACGTGTATTTATGATGAGAGGAACAGCCTCAGACACAATTTTTATATATTGTCAACAGTAAATACGTTAAAGGCAGCTGCACTAGTTATAATTAATCTTGTTTCAATCCTGTTAGAGATTTAAAGTATCTTCCTTGTGCTGAGTCTGAGCTCCTTAAGACTAGGATGTTAATTTCCCAGAGTCAACGTTAGCGTTTCGGCAGGTTCCTTTCAAGTTCATTGCAAGTACTAAAGCACTACGCCCGTCTCTGGGACGCAGGGAAGCTCACCATCTCTCCTGTGCATGACTGCTCGGCAAATTAGCAATTATGAACTCGAAAACTTGTAGCTTCTGCCAATGTTCGGTTTTCACGAACTCCCCTTTAGTAAACGACATTGATAAAATATTTGGAGAGCGAGGAGAATCTCTGCCCCATCTGCATTTGAGACTCGATCCTAATGTTTTCGTATGTTAGAGAGAATCTAGATTTTAAAACGATTGTTTCAGCCAGAGTTAAGAGCTTAAAAGCAAGCTTACAAGTGAGTATCTTTCACAAATTAGAAAAGAATCATAGAGCATCAATTCTCTCATAGGTCAAACGACTTCTGATAAAGAGGTTCTTAATATGTTTACTTCAGTTTTCTCTTCCACATATTGGAGACATTTTATATTAGTTTTGCCGGAGAAAACATCCAAGACTCAGGCTTCATCATGGCAAAGGTCAAACGCTAAGATAACTAAAACTAATTCAGAAACCACCAAAGCACGACAGAAACAAAGTAATTCATAACCTGGTATTCTGCCTGTTTGAATTGGAAAAGTAATTTAGAAAGTACAGAGAAACATATTTGAGGACAAGTACTTCCAAAAAAAAAAAAAAAAAAACACCTTTGACTTTCACAGATCGCTTAGACTTGGCACTTACCCCTCAGAGCAGGCAGCAGAGACCTCTCTTTCTTGTCATCACATTTATTACATTCACTGAAGTACAGAAGTAAAAAGACGTCCACAAGCACCCACATGAGCGAAGTGGCCAGAACCACCTTGCAGTAAACAAATCTCCTCATCGCTTTGCTTGGCTTCTCGCTCGAACGCCGAGGAAAGGGAGCGGCTGCTGGGAGGTATCAAACCCCCACAGTCAAAATCCAACATGGAAGCAACGACAAGCATCCCACTGCAAGCAAAGAAAAATTGTCTGAACTAGCTAACGAGTACACACAGATTGAACTGAAAAAATTACAGCAAAGTGCAGTGTGGAGATGTTTAAAGTATCTGTTTCTTTCCATAAACGCAGGTACTTTCTGTTTTCTACCATCCTTCTATGAATACCAACCATTTTGACTCGCATACGTCATGGACAGTCTACATAACTTGCCTTCATTTAGAAACACACATAATATATATATATCCCTTTCATGCAATGTAAAGAATTTTCATAAAGATTACACAAAAGGCCACAAAGCGGTGCTAACAGACAGCTCTGATAATCATAATTTTATTGAACATTAGACGGATACATTAATACAAAGAACAAAACTGAAGTTTTAGTTTTCCTCAAATACTGTGTTCATAACGCTATTTTAAATATGGCCTCTGAACACTGAAAGCAATTCATTTTTATCTTGCAGAAAAATTTTGAACGCCACCTTATACCACCAAAAATGCCTTGCAAAAGAATGCTTCAGCCGCCCACCTACATATGCAGGCTCTTGCCTAAAACAGTAAGTTTGGCCAACAAAAGCTAAGTGCGAGGGCCTCCGTATCTCCTCTCCAAGCAGATCTGTCGGTTAGATGAGCGTATTTAAAGCCCTACGCTTACTGTTATATGCTGCACTCCATGTCAGGACCGGGAGCTCTGCTTCGGCCATGCTCCCAAAGCGCTGTCTTAGCACCGAACCGCTGGGAACTTTCCAAGGGCCTATAAAAGAAAGCAAAGAGAAGAAAGTCTTTATCACTTGACTGTCTTTTCTAGTACATAAACAAGTTTCTTACAATTCAAAAAAGCTCTCATAAATGTTTTGTCCACATTTTAACCTACCTATCTTAATTAAATGTAATTTTATACGTAACATTTTTCTACCTTAGTTCTGAAAAAAACCCAGCTTTTCAATCCGGCAGCTGGTAACTCAATCCCAACTGGTAACTCTCCCGGGTTTAGCTCACTCCTGGCCCGGCTTTCTCCCCTCATCATCACACTCTTGCCACACGGCCTCAACCTGCCACGTTGCTTTCGAGTAAAATGGATTCCTGTCCCTCCCAAAGTGATGTCCCTAAGGAGCACATCGTCACACCAACTCCGGCACCACGCAGGGAAATGGGAATCACAGGCATTCCAGTTTATCTCCTTGTTTAAACAGCAGCATCCCAGGTGAAAAACCCTGCTGAGCAACCTTCCGTAACAGGTCATCTCCATTTTCAATAGTTCCCAAATATAAGAAATTCACCGTTACATTTAATTACAGTTCATTTGAACCAATGAGAGGGGAGAGATGGACTGATTTAAATACAGTTTTTCCAATTACTCTTGAAGTGCATATTTTACTATGTAATCATTAATAAAGTTTTCCACCTGTCTTAAATATAAACACAACCAATAGCTCTTTTTCTTGCTGAAGTGATTCACCGCCAGTTGATTTAAAATTTCAAGGGCTTGGGAATACTTGTTTTTAGGTTAGCACCATTCATTTTCATGCTAGTCAACAGGAACAGTTTAATTATAGGAAGAAAATTACAAAGAAAAAACAAATTAACAGAGATCATTACTAGAAAAAAAGAGAGGAGAAAAGAGCCGGAGTGTTAACCCTCCCCACGCAGTCTCCGTCACCATGGTGGCTGCAACTGGCTTTCGGCGTGTTGCGCAGAATGGTTATTTGTTCAGCACCAGCTGAGATACAAAGACACTTCCTCCCCAAGCTCTTAATAATACAGAAGAAATTTTCTTTCTTCATCAGTTCTTGTTTTAATATAAGCGAGTAAACCTCAGAAGTGTAGCAGTCATAGATGGGCGATTGGAAAAAAAAAATCTTCTATTCCCAAATCTGTGCAGTTTTTAAACAAAGATCCTGTCTGGGAACCAAAGCGTTTGCCAGCTGCGCAGCTTTGGGCTCTTCGAGTAAAGGCTGAGCAACAGGCTCTTATAAAGTTAGCGGCAACGACGGCAAACTTCCTTTTTTACAATAAATAAAATTCAATTCAGATTCAATATTCCTCCCCCTTCTTAAAAAGATAAAACCCACTTTAGTCTTTTAAAGTCCAGCTAACTCAGGGTGCTTTCACCCCCACGCGTGCACAGCACCTCACTCCGGGGAACATTTCGCAGCCCAATGCCAAATGCCTTTCACCTCAAGCTCTAACCATTTATCTAGTCCTGGGTTGCTTTGCTACAAATGTGAGGCTCGCTAGCGGCAAAGAAACAAGCATTCTATTCTTCACGTCCTACAAATATATATATATTTTTTTTTAAGGAAGAGATTAAATAAAGTATTTCATTGCCCAGAGAAAAACCACCAGCAGATATTGTAACTGTGCAGCCCGTACAGTCCCAGCCAGTTACTCTGCAAACATACACAAAAATGCCTGCAGGAAACGTGACCGGTTGATAAGTATGAAGCAGCAAAGGAGAACTCTTCTTTTTTTTTTTTTTTCTTGGAATGCAAGTTTCAAATTCACGCTGCAAGAGCTCTCTCTTTGGGGTGGGAGGGAGCTTTCAAAGGCACACGGTGGAGGCTCAGTCCCACTGACGAGGTGGCTCAGTCCTGAGGGGAACCTGCTGGGAACGCTGGTTCACGTGGGATGAGGAATTAAGATGAAATAGTTGAAGAGGGACCACTTCTCTCCTGCGTGGTCTTCTGCTGAAAGCCCCCCTCCCCGCCGCAGACAGGGCTGACCAGCTCGGCCCTTTCTCTGGGCGTACATGAAGCCAGGTGGAAACCAGAACCGGGTACCATCAGGCACTGCTGAGTTTAAACTGGTCCCACACGTACCCGAGAGCTCCCAGGCTCCACCTAACCTCACCACGATCCTCAAATTAGTTTACATTTCAATTAAGGTTTATTTGAACAAATATGCAAAAATCCATGCATACTGGATTCCAAATGGATACACGTACATCACCCAGATAGACTAATTCATCTATTTTTCTTCAATCAAGCGCCTGAGTTGAATTTGAAAAAAATAGTTTCAGACAGAAAGATTTTTTTAATACAATGTAAGTTTATAACTTGGAATTTTTTTTTTTTTACCTAGCTCTGTTTCAAGATGGAAGCATCTCCCCTCTCCCTTTCTTCCCCTTCCCTGAATGTCACTTTTGCACGTAAAATTCACAATCATTTTGGCTAGCCAAGATAGCATTCTTCAGCAAGTATTAGTAATAAAAAGCATATGCAAAGCTAGGGCTAGGCAAATCAGAGCAAGGTTCTCCTTCTCCGGTTTGAGATTAACACAAAATACATAAGAAAAAAATTTAAATAATGGTCCGGACCACTTACACCAATCTTGGGACACCTCTTTCAAAATCTCCATGTTTCTGTCAATACACTTGTGGATTTTGAATGCTTTTTGGTCTCCATAAATGCTTTATATTAAAATTCCTTAAGAGATAATTTCA
>VWZL01005756.1:408767-450100 GCA_013396915.1 Stercorarius parasiticus
GTCCTCCCTTCGCTGGTGCGTTCCCTGTTAGGTTTTTGGTTGCCAGCGGATGGAAGGGTAGAGAAAACGGGGTGAAAACCACGAGAATAGGCACCATCCATCAATTATATTAGAGTCATGAAAAGCGTTTGCACTCCAGGTCAGTCACCGGGTGATGTGGGGTGCAGGAGGCCTGATCTGCACCCAGCGCCAGCACTGCCCCATAACCCCGGCGGGCTTTCAGTCGGTTATGGGTCGGCAGCCATGAGGGGTGTCCAAGGTAGCCCCGTCACGCTTTGGACAGGTTATTAAGTGCCTCCTGTTAATGCTTTCTCTAGTTTCCCAGTACCGGAGGGAAGCACACGGACTCCTGTTAGGAGCAGCTGGGCGTTGAGCCATTCTTACCCTCTGGTCCCAGCCCCGGTTACCAGATCCTGCAGGAGAACCCGTAGTAAGTTAGGGTTACATCTCAAAATGTTGTATTTCTCCATTTAAAAATAAATAAATAGATTGAGTAATCGTCGTTGAAACATGTGCCCCAAAGCAGGTATATTTCATCATTCTTCAGGTAAAATTCAGACTAATTTTACCCAAAGAGCACCCAAAGAGCCTTTACATCCGAGCAGAGGAGTGCTCTCGTGCACGTGCAGTTAGGATGTTTTTTCAAATCATCACCCCCAGATCTTAGAGGCCGTAGTTCTCGCATCAAAAGTGACAGAACGTTTTCAGCATTGGATGAAATTTTATTACATTTGTGAGGAAAACCTCGGTCATTAGAAAGGGAAAGCAAAACAAACAAGCTAGCCATCCTGTTTACGTGACCAGCCAGGCCAGGATTGCGCAGACCTTAACTTTTTTCTCAACGGGTAGTGAATAAAAGGTCTGGGAAGTTTTGTATTTTGATTAAGCGGGACGATTTAGTGTGCTCCTTTCACCTCTTCCTGCCTGTGTGCGACCAGACTTGGCAGCACTAAGCAAAGTGAAAAAGTCCTGACTTACAACATTTTGTTGTCAGTTGAATAGTATCTTGTTTTTGACACTGAAAACTGACTGCGTAAACTAGCTGCTTTGATAGAAGGATGAGAAACATCTTGGTACTTTGTATTTCTCATTCACCTAACAAAATAATTAATAAAAACATTTTTCAGTATGTTCTAAAATAACATGCGTAAATGATTTTATGGCCTTTGTTTTTATTCTCAAAACACACCGAAAGATTGCTCGGAATTTTTTAACATCTCTTTGGGCTACAAAGTCTGTTCAATGTGCATGATCTACAGCCTTTAAAGAATTAAATGATTCCTCAGGTAGACTCTATATAAGCAAAGCAGAGACCTCAGTCTAGTGCTAGAGGGCGAGGCTGGAAATCCACAGTTGTGTGCGTCTCGAAGGATGAGCGAGTCAATTTCTCTGCATTGCAGCTTTCTTATCTCTAACCTCGCCCAGGCCTTGTAAGCACTAATTGCTTCCTGTAAAATATGTTAAGAAGCAGAAGCGGAAGTTGCCTGTATAAGTGCAAAGTATTCTTTCTCTCTTCATTTTTAATACTAATAGTAGGATATTTGCTCCCAAGTAGGAAAACGCGAGCTATCATGGTAGAAGAAAATAGAAACTCACAGTTTGGCACCCTTAAAACAATACTCTCCCATAAAACTAATACAGAAGAAACAGCAAAATTCAGAGGCTGCATTATTCGTTCAGTCCTAATGCCTTGTTAGATTCCGGGTAATGCCACCCGTTGGAAATACCAGCGTAAGAATAGTTCAGAGCAGGTTTGTCTCATGGAAGGACTTTTTTCGCCACCTGACTAGTAACCATGCACTGCGCCAGCGCAGAAGCATTCACTTCGCAGGATAGTTTTCCTTTTAGTTCATGTAATAGACAACTGCTGTCTTTATTCCTGAGAAGAACCAACCTCCAAATGTTACTAAGATACTTACTTTCAACAAACTCCTGACAGTGCAACCGCACAGATCTGTAAACTAGTGTGTAAAAGATATTTGCTGCATCAAAAAAATTTTAAACTTCATTTTTCTCTAGTTGTTCAGAACTAGATTCCTCTGTGATAGTGGTTATTTCCTGTGTGTGGGCCAAGACTTCTGCCTTTGTCCCAGTGTTAGAGATGTTGGTCCTCCACAGTGCCGGATGGTTTCAGTACAAGCGGTGTGTATTAAGCAGCGCTGCTGCAGTCAGCCCAGTGGTTCTGCAGTAACCTGTCTAGTTTGTCAGCTATTATTTTCTGGTTTTCTTATCCTTTAACATATTGTGGCCAAATAAGGAAAAATTTCTCTCTCCAAAGTTACGTTATATGGCATTATATAGTATTAGTGTCCTTTTTAGAATAATGTATTCCTGACAATTTAAGAATGCAGAATAAAGCCACAGAGGTACAAGAGTGAATAGAGCATGCAAGGGTAGGTGTACAAACTTGAAGTGTATGGCTTGTCTAACAGTGTGGTGTTTGCACCAAAGCATCTGTTTTATAACTTACCGTGGGTGGGCCACTTGCTGGTAACCATGACAAATGAAATCCCATTTTTTCAGGGAAAAGAATCCGTAATACCTAATGTAGGATGGTAAAGGGCACATTAGAGAAGAATGGGCATACTTGCTTGAATCAAAGGCAGTGATCTGAACTGGGTGCTTGGAAAACAGTGTAAGAAATAGCGAAAATATAAAATAATTCTTCCCTCAGCAGTCTGCATTTCCAGCAGTTAGCAGTGTGGAGTTTCCAGTGTGGGGGCTGCATTCAGACCATCGCATTTAATATCTATTTATAGATCATCTATGAGTTTTTCTTAACATCTATTTTAATCTGTTTTGACTTTTGGTTTCAACAACAGCTTGAGCCATAGGGTTCTAAGATTAATTATACATTTTATATAAAAGTACCTGAACTTCACCACGTTAGCTGCATGCTTGCTGCTTGATGTTCTTACGGGGTGGTCTTCCGTTCTGAGAATACTCTGGTATTCTGAGAAACAGTGGACAATCATTTTTAATATACGTGTTTATGACATCTGTGATTTCACGGGCTTCAGTCTTTCTTCTCCCTTAGCGTTATAGGCAGAAAGTAAGTCCAGGTCACTTCACTTTCCCCTTACACGAAAGCCACTCCACATCTCCACTCATCCTCATCTTTCCCTATGCTTTTTTTGTAGGGTTTGTGTTTTTTTTTCCTACTACAACTTTTCTTTTTTCCTCCCAGAGAAAATAGGAATATAGAACATCCTTTTGCTTTCCAGATACATAAGCGCTATCACAGTCCGACTGGTTATCACTGGGTTGACTGTGTGACCTGCGTAAGTTCACGCCTGCTCAACTTTTACAGGCTGGAATTAAATAGCGCCTAAATAAAACCAATGCTTTTTCTTGGCAAGTACTTTTAAATATTGTGTTGCGTTATTTAAAATGTGTATAGTGTTGTGCCAAAAAATGTATTCCTAGCTCTACTAGAACATCTACTGTGACCTTCTAACCAATCTGTCATGACAGAAGGTAACCTTTTTTTTTTCTGGCAGGTGAGACTGGAGAAAAAAATTATATATATTTATTTCCTAGAACAGATCCTTTGACTTGTGTATGATCTTACGCAGAAAGGCAAACAAAGCTGGAGGAAGAAGCCAATTTGTTTCCATCTGAATTTTACATCAATAATTACACAAAATATAGAACTCTTTCCCACCACCTAATAGAAATAAAATGGGCTGATAGATAACAGACTGACAGTTATTGCATGTATACTGCCTTTCAGTGTAATTCATTTATTATTTTTTAGGTAATAGCCACCTATACTGTTGTACTTACTCAATTTTATTGCTTTTGCTATATTACCTTTTCAAATGCAGAACCACAGGTAAACCAAATGTAACTATTCATCAAACCCATGAAGTATCGTTTATAACATTAAAGCAATCACAGCTAATGCATCAGTTAATCCCATACCTCCTCTGACGGAGACTTCCTGTATGACTACACAGCCTGGTTTTACCATTTGAAAAGAAATTGGATAACCTTTGAGATAAATTTTCCTGCCCTACATGAGAAGGTTGAAATACCCTTGCATTTAAATACTTTATGCCCTGTACTCCCTTTATGTCTTGAACACAAATCTTAGAGCTTTTTAAAGCGGGGTATGACACTCAGTCCACTCATCTGATATAGTAGGTGTGTGTAATGATAAATTAGATACATTTGGCAGTAGTTCAGTTACTTCAGACTTTAGTTTCTTCAGGACTCTTAGACAAATGTCACCTGGGCTTTGTGATTTAATTTCCTTTTTTCTTGCACATCTTAGTAACTGCCTGTGTCTTGCCTGCCTTATTTATAAAGGGTAAACCTCGAGCTGCTTCTTGCTAGTCCTGTCTTTGTAGAGTCATTTACCTCTGCTTCTGTTTTCTTAATTAAAGAACAGAATATATTTCTCTGGTAATGGAAGTGAAGTAAGGGCATTAGCATAAGTACTGCTCCATGTTTTGCTTCTTATTTAGATGCATCAATCTGCTACAAATTTAAAAAGATGAGTAAGCTCAGTAAAGCTGGAAAACATACATAGAGCTGAGCCTAAACCTTTACACTGAATTTGAGTCTCTTTTTGCAGTTATGGACGCAGAAAGAATCTCAAACCTCAGTGAGCTCTGTTTCAGGTCCTGTGAGAAGCTGGTTTTGAGCACCCTGAGGCGTG
This sequence comes from Stercorarius parasiticus, assembly GCA_013396915.1. Classification (NCBI taxonomy): domain Eukaryota; kingdom Metazoa; phylum Chordata; class Aves; order Charadriiformes; family Stercorariidae; genus Stercorarius; species Stercorarius parasiticus. Next base: position 413,431 of record VWZL01005756.1, read on the forward strand.
TATTTACTCAGTGAACCAACCTGCGTCGGAGTTGGTAAAGAGCATTTTCTTCTCATGGTTCCCCTGGATGCAACAGCCTGCTGTTTGACTATGTGAGTACTGGAAGTGGCACTTAAAGCTCTGCTCAGTACCAGTTAGTGGTGGTAAAAATATTCCGGAATTGTTCTCAGTTTGAGGGTGAGGATGATCAAAAGGACACAGGCACTTCTGGATGCAAAGCACTCGTGATGCAAAAAAATATTTGAGAAAATCCTTTTTGCTCTGAATTCAAAACACTGATATCCAGATGCGTATTTGGCATTATGAGAGAATTAATTTTGTCATCAACCTATTCCTTTATGTTTGATAAAAGTTCATTTCAGAAATAAAGGATTTATAGCTTACTTTCACTCAATGCACATTATCATTTATATAACTGACAGCTTCAGTTGTTAAAAGCAGTACATGAAGTTTTTTCCAATAAAGGGATCACATCTTTCTGACATTTATTACAAGTTTATTACTTCTATACCCTTCTCAGCGAAGCCGTTTCATTCATTGTGGGAGTGTCTGAAGTACAGATTTTTCATTACCTGTGACTTCCCATTAATTTTAGGCCAGAAGTGGTTTCCTTTTGACTGGTTGTTAAAAACAGGAAGGGCATAAAAACACACGAAGTCAATTAAGCTAAGAAAACTCATTTGAGATGGAAGGGGAAGGTTAAGGTATGCTTGTGGTTTTTTCCCAGGTGATGTGTCTGCCCTCTCAGAGTAGGGAGAAGGTGGGTTAGTCACTCTTTTGCTTTACTTTAGAATAAAAATCACTGCCTGAAAGACCAAGTGAACTGGTTATGTGATACAGAATATTTTCACTCTGCATCAACATCACAGCGATTATATTAAGACAATGGATTCCTTAACTGAGTGCCTGACTGAGCAGCACCCTTTCTCCCAGAGTAGCTAGTAAATCGAATTCTAAAGGACGTTTCTGTATCTGCACACAGATGCTAAAATCAGATTGCATGTTCACCTGTGGAGGAAGAGGGCATCCTGTGCCAGTTGGACTCAGTGCCAGAGAACGGTCCCAGGCAAGTTTAATGTACTAATACAGATGAAGCCTTAAGGAGCCTTCCTCCAAGTCCTAAAATCAGTACACATAACTGCGTCTATTGGGGGCCCATGGTTGCAATCCTAGCCCCTTAGATCACTGAGCTGAGCTAGTTTGATAGTTTTTCCCTTATGCAGGACAGAATCTGGTCGTGTGTCTAGAAATGCATCAAATTTCCATATTTACAATATTTGCTTTCGGTTCTTGGTAATGTTCTAGGTGTCAGATAAAGATCTGACACCTTGCCAAACCTCAGTAACAATTTTGATCACGTCTACGCTAATCATTTCTCTAGCTTGTTCATAGTAAAGCTTACATGATAAATGAAGACATCATCTTAGTAAAACTCAATTTTCTTTGTCATACAATTTATCTTTCCCCTTCAAATGATCTCCTTTTTTAAAATTAAAACTTCTGTTACTAGCATTAACCTATCAATTGTTTTGGGTTTTTTTCCCTTAATCTGTGTTTCCAATCTCCATCTGCATGAAGGGCAAATTGTACTTCAAAAATCTTATATAGCAACAATGCGTTATGAATATTGGAAGTCATATAGCTTTCTTATTAAAAATAAGAAGTGTCTTGAATTCACACCATAAAACTGCCTTTGGGATTTCAGCACGTGTTCTGGAAACCCCAGAGGCGTTGATCAGAGAGATTACTGTCTTTTTGGTCTCAACTCAGAGGAAAAATAATGTTTTACAAGCTCAATTAGAGATCTTGAAAACAGAGTAAAACCGTTAGAAATGGCGGTCTTGAATAGAAAACATGAAATGATAGCAGGAGTTTGATCTAGCTATGTGCAGGTCATGCTTGAAACAACTCATAAGCCACAAGAGAAATAATGCGCACAGGGAAAAGGGAGGTTGGCAAACCCAGGCACATCTAGGTTACTCCCTCGACAGTGAAATGAGGAAGTTTATCTGCCTTTGAGATGGCAATGCTTAAATGGAGTTATCTGTATTATTTTTCTCATTTTTGTTTCACATATATAATTGTATCTGTGACTTGGAAGTAAAATGGGCATTCTTTCTAAAATCAAGATTACCCTTCCTTTGACTGTGAACCAAATGATACTTTAAATGCACTTGTTGCTTACAAAGAAAAAAGGTAGCCATAAATACCACATTATAATTGGGTGGAGTTTGGGGCTGGCGCTGCCTAGAAGGTATTATTTTGTCTGGTCTAGTAGACTTTTTCTGATCATCTCTTTTCAGTTGGACTTCACACAAAACTCAGAGGGCCTGCTGCCTCCTTTCAACCCAGCAGGGCAGTGCATAAATCATTCATCAAGGGTGCGGTAGACCTGTAAATAATTATCAACTCTGTTCGAGGAGGCCTGAATAGATATGTTTGGTCTCCCAGGTGTGAGCTGCATGCAGACAGCCTGCTGGTGAGCAAGGTCTAGGGCACTTCAGAGCTGAGCTTTTTTAAATATCCCTGCTTATAGAGCTCTGCATTGTCGGAAGGGGCGTATTCCCATCCTCAGGAGGTGACACGTTAGCTGTCTGCTGCAGGCAGAGGGACACAAAGGCTTAGAAGCCCTGCTTTGACATGCTGTTGCAGCGTGCAGACGGTGGTGTGCTGCTTTAGGAACTTGGTTGGTGTAAGAGTGGCAGTCTCCATGTCCCTGTGCATCCCCCTGTGTCCCTGGACATGCTAGCAATGGACGGTAATTTCATACCACTTCAAGTGAGCAGGCCTGCATCCAAGTCCCTGCTCTGAAGGCTATCTAACAGGAGAAAATTAAACATTGATTGGAGGCAGGCTTAGTACCCAACTATCCACAACATCACCCTACCTTCTTTCTGGCCCAATTAATACTTAATGATTCTGTACAAAGTGGTACGGCTTTAATAGGATGGACTGAGAGAAATTTCCTTCCTGCCTCATTAGCCAGCAGTCTCCCAAGCTCTCATGGGAAACGGGAGCTGCAGGTTGAAGTTCTCTTAGGCAGAGGAGGAAATTCAATCCAAGTCCTAGCATCCTGTGCGGGCTCTGCAGCCGCTGAACTGGGACCATGCCAGAGGCACCAGTGGTACCTCCTCCCCCAGCCAAAGGCACACCACCAAATAATGAAACTCACAGCAAATTCTCCGCTGTGTGGTGTATAAGCATGTTAGTCTGTGCTAAACATTGTATTCGTAATTTGCAGACTAATATTCGTGGAGTGTGATTTGAGCAAACTACAGCAGTATTTTAATCAGAATTATTCACCTGAAGTAGCTGTTAGATATTTATGGCATTAATTCAGGCTTAATGGCTTTCTGCCTAGGGAAATCTTTCATTTTAATAACACATAGATCACATCCAAGGGTGACCTCATTCATATTTGGAAAACAGATATTCTATATACAGTGTTTTCTGGGGGTTAGTTTTGCTTCTGTCAGTAACTGCTGCCACATTTTAAATGAGGTATCACATTTTCATATGTATAATAGCAGCCAACAATCTTTTTGGCTCAAAAATAAACCGCAAATGTTCTTACTTACAAATAAATGAACAGTCATTACCCATTGTGGTGTAAACTCGGTGTCTCTCAACACATTTGCATTTACTCCGTTCAAATGCAGAGGGCTTTGGCCTTGGTACCTGCAACAATAACAGAAATATTACTTGTAAAGAAATAAAATGTGCTATAAAAGGAGAAACTAGATTTCCCTTTGTAAGTACTCTTTCCAAATGTTTTCCCGAAGCATTACCCAAATGCCATTTGTATTGCTTGCAGAATTTCCCTTGTTAAAAAAGGCATTAATTTGGTTTGCTTTTGCAAGGCATTACACGAATCCATCTGAAACCATGCAGTTCATTGAAATCCTTCTTGTGGTGGGAAGATGCCACCCACACCTTGGGAGAGCATCTGCTGTGTTGTGTCAGCCTCCAAGGAACGTTCAAACCTGGAAGTGCCTTAATTGCCTCCTTCAGTGCTGCTGTCAAAATTTCGCGCATGACAGAGTGTACGAGGTTGCTATCAACCGTTAACTTTTTCCTACCTCAGTTAAGGTTTGTAACTCCACCAAAAGAAATATTATAGCTTTCTCCTGCTTCTCTGCGTACCCTGAAAAGAACAGCGTGTTTATGTATGGGTTCACTCATACTGAAGCAGCACGTAGCTAAGAATGAGTTAAATTTCAAGTATGGTGGTGTACCGTGGGTTAAAACAAATTTTGAGTCTGTATAATAAAAGGATTAAAAAAGTTGAGTTCTGTGACAGTGCTAATTTGTGAACAGCTGCCCAATTCTAAGCTTATTTATTTCAGACTTTCTCATAGAATTATGAGTGCTCTACTGCTGGAAAGGGAAAACCTTTCTAATTAAGTTTGTATAAAACAGGGTGCATTATTTACAACTCAGAATTGATTAGTTTCAGACTTTTTCTTCCTATTCATCAATTAATTAGAGAGCAGTTTCAACACATTGACATCATCGGAAATTGTTCTATTTTATATGAGCATAAAGCAGCATATAAATTGTTTACAAACTTCTCCTTATTAGTGATACTTCAGAGAATTTGAAAGCACAGATTTAATACTTACATAGATGTATACCTTGGGTTTTTCTAAGTACTCCCGCTTCCCAATTTAGGTAGTTAAAATGATACAGAAGCCTGTAGGGTAGGCGCCAGGCTGTACTCAGCTGGCACCTCTGAGCACCAGCAAAGCTCCTGTAATTGTAGAGAGTGCATTGGGATAGAAGATGGATGTACCAGTATGGAGTCAAGCCAAACGTTGTGGGTTTATTGGGTTTTGTGGCAAAAAGAGGGCTTTGTAAAACTGCCACTCATCGGCTCACTCGCATCTTCCGGTGGGGTTTTCTGCTGCTGGTATCTTGCTCTAAGAAAGCGAGCCCTTCTTGCATTTTTATTCCAGTTGTTTCTTCTTTTTAAGATGAATCTTTTTATTTTTCACTGACAGTGCAGAATCTCAAGGTGTTTTTTTCTGTCCTCTGGTATCAGCCCCATCAATATTTTCCTTCCTGCGGCCACTAGACTTCCACTACAGCCAATTAGTCCTGGCCATGTTCGTTCTGTTGATCAGTTCTGATTTGAAAGAATGCTGTTTGCATCTGCACTTAGAATATGATTTCCTACCGCAAAGCTGTAACATCATTCATTCATTTTTAATGCTTTTTGCCAATTTGTCTGTTTTGGGGAGACAGCACAGGCATTTGTGTATGTAGAAGCAAAATAACCCAATCTGATCTCATTACTCCGTGCTTACCAAAATGAAAATCCTAGTAGAGGAAATGCTCTCAAATGTCTCTGAATATGTAAAAGATAATTTAATATTTCATTGCACATAATTTTTGCAAGCCTTTTGCATCGTATGCATCCTATTGTCAAATTCTTTCTCCTCTCTCCAGCTGTTCTGTCAGTTACAAGAACACTGCACATTGTGACAGAAATTTATGAAGACTTCATCCACAAATACCATGCCTTATTTGATTTTTGAAATTAGCATTTCACACCACGTCCTTAAAAACTTACTCTCTCTTTTCCAGTCTTTGAAGGCTATTGACATTTTCTCTCTTTCTCAATAATCACTTTTTTTTTCATTTTGTAAAGGGAAAGTATTAATATGATTTGTGGTACCTCTGATTTCTCCATTTCATATCTCTGAAAAATAATTATCACTTGGAAAATGCATTGATTTGAAAGAAAATTATTCCAGTCCTCTTTGAATTTCACTGACCAACTTCTAAAGAATTTGTTTTAGCTTGCACACTGAAGTAGATAATTCATTAAAATAGCACACCTCAGTAGTACCAAACATCCAAGTTTCTCTCTTCATTTTCCAGGTGTATTCTCCCTTATGTCTGCATAGTTTGACAGCAGCATCTAAATTTTATTTCTTATCCTTTTTTTATTCTATGACTGCATGATTTCAACCCAAATAAGTCCTAATTTGACCTCTGGTTAAACTCACCTTCTAATTGAGAGAAGGTCTCGGGTAGCATAGTTCCCAGAGTAAGCTTTTCACACACTGACTGCATTAGGATTCTTAACCTCTACGCTCCGGAAGTTTGGGATGCTAGTCCTTCTTCCTTGTTGCAGGTTTTAGGCACATCACAGGAACCAGCTCAAGAAATTAAGAAGATTGAATTCGTGGGACTGTGGCACTAACCTTCCACTTCCATCAAGACTTTAAAGATTTTCTTGAAATTTTAGCTGTCAGCAGGTATGGAGTGAATATTATCAATTTTCTCTTGGGTTAGAAGCACAGAATAAGGTAGCATTATACTCCGTTCTTACACAGGAGTGATGCTTAGTGTGGTACCATTGCTCTAGATTATTTATATTGCTAAATTCACACGTTCTGTAAAAGCTGCTTGACGCTTCATGTTGTTCTAGAATAGCATATGTAGGCTATTGATCTGATACCAATGAAACTGGCATTGGGAGTTCATTGTATTTGGTGGCTCCAAACCCACTTGGCGCTAACACAACAGCGCAAGAGTGTGTCTGTTACAACATGGTTTTAATTCTTATTTCCAATCACCTACGCAAGAGGATGGCAAACCTGCTCACCTCTGCATAAGAAAGGAGATCACAAAGCAGACTGATTTTTCCTTATTTTTCAAGGAAGAGCAGACTTCCTGTTATTGAATAAAGAAACTCTAGACACTAAGTCTAGCAGAATCTACTGTCCTGGAGAACTCCTGCAGTTCTCTTCAGCGTGGTATCCCTGTGCAAAACCAGTCAGAGCTGATGGATGTCTACAACGATAGTCTGGTGCAAGTTATTAATGAAATAAAAGCCTAACAAAAAAAGGACAAACCAATAGATGGCTGCTGCAAATATACATAATTTACATAATAATACAGAATTTAAAATGTCTTAAAATGCTAAAGCAGTAACAGTGACTGGTGCATTCTGTTTCACATTTTAGAGGTGTTTTCATAAAAAATGTAACATTATTAAATGAAATAATGCAAACTAACTACAGTATATGTCTGTCAAGTGGCTCAGTTTCTCCCTCGTTTACTGCTTTAACCACAGCAGTGCAGTTAAATGACAGTGTTGTGGACGAAGCTGAAGAAACCAGTCATTAACACACCACCTGTGGATTCGTAATGTTATAGCTTATCCTGCTTGAGTAATAGCTTTGCAAGGCCTCTATTATACAAGAATAATTCGATCTGCACTAACCATATCCTTATTTCAGTATTCAAAGAAAAAGAAGAAATCAGCACATCACTTGCAACCCAAGTACCATATTAATAGCCCGCGTGACATCTGTTTTTCTTGTAAAATGGCTAAAAGCACTTACTTGTTCTGTGGTATGTCTGTAGTGCACAGTAGAGTGCCTCTCCACGCTGCATCTCCATGCGCAAGTCCTGACAAATGCGACCGTTTTAGCTTGTGGTAGAGAGCTATTTGGAGCTATTGGTGCCAACTCAGGAATTTCTGCGTCACCCTATTGCGAAGCGCGGAGCCTTTAGGAGCCTGCGTTGTCCTGAAATCAATGCTGCAGGCTTCTAAGTCACTTACTGGTTCTCTTCTTAAGTGACCCCAGTCCTACCCACTGGCCATATGGGCCTGTTCGTAAGTGTTCTGGGGATATCACAAAGGAGAAAATAAGACGTTTTCTTGCCAAGATGGAAAAAACAAGACAAACAAAATAGAAACAAGTTCTTGGACATACAGCTGCTATTCACTGTGCTACAGATAACGCATGCTCACTCGCGGCACAGGCTGGATGGCTGCGTCACCAAAAGTTTCACAGATGCAGAATAGATAAGTGATTAAACAGCCAAGTGCTTCAAAAAGCCTACTGTAGCCCGCTGTGTAGAAAACTCTAACGTAGTTGTACGTACAGGTTCATGACAAATATTAATCAAATTACTATCATTTGGCTTGCTCCATGGCCAACAGAGAGGGGTGGGTACTTCCCAGCAGGTAAATCAGGGCAGCTGAGGTTCCTGCTCCGGAGCCGCTCTCAGCTGGCTTTCCAGGGAGCCCTGGCAGATGTTTTGTGAGGTTGAGGCTAACTTTAACCTTTAGAATATCCTCCCGTAGGCATTGGGAGCGCTCTGAAGATTGTTGCAATTACAATGTCAGCCTGCAGAACTCTGCAGTGCGCTGTGGAAAGAGGAATCAGCGAAACTGGCCCAAGTAAGACAGATGCAGACAAACAGTGGCACTTGGAGGATAGAATTAAGTAGATACATAACCACTATTGTCAATGTACTTTATATTGACTACATTTAAAGTGCGCTCTCTCTCTCTATATATATATATGCATTTTCCAAGCACAGAGGTCAAATGAAGTCAAATGATGCAGATGAACTAAATGTTATGGTTTTAAGAAAAAAATGCTGTATTCATCTTTAGTATATCAACCAAAACAACAACAACCAACCCCCCTATGTTTTTAGTGGTTATTATATTTTATGGTTTATGAATTAAGAAGAAGCTGTAATAGGAAATGTATTACTGTGGCATAAGCATGACTATCATAATAATGTGAGAAATGTTGATGGTGATTTTGATTATCCGGTAAATGTTAACTTTTCACACAGTTTACATGGGTTAACTTGAAACATAATTAATGCTAGAAAGCCAAGGTTACTGCTATTTGCAGAGGTTTTCTCTTTGAGAAATACATTTTACATTGGCAGTTACAGAGATGTGCCAGTCCTGGACAGTATTTTCGTTAAATAAAAGACTTAATATACCAGTTTTAGCTATTTAATACGTAACTATTTTTCCAATACTATACAAAGTTTGTAATGGATTTTCACATCTTAAGAATGTCTATTTAGCAGGAGACAAAAAAGCAAATTATTTATTTGTGGAAAAAAGCTACGATGTCTTTATTAAGTCTAATGTAGTGTTTTAGTAGTTCAGCAGTTAAGTTGCCGGTTTTGTTTCTGAAACTTCCAAGTGTTTAATGTTTACACAATAGACCTCAGTAAAAACTGTACCATTTAGAAAAAAAACCAAACATACATTTTATTAAAACAAGACAAATCATTAAGAAATACAAAAAGTAGCAGGAGTGTGAAAAATTTCTTTTTTTCTTTATGCTTTAAACTGGAGAATGGAACGACAGAGGTTAAGGGTTATCATGCCAACAGCACAAGAGATGTGGCACAGATACGATTTTCTTTCAAAGCTGTGTAAGTAATAAGCTCTGGTAGTTAAAACGTAGGATGTAACAGATGAGCTAAGAGAGAATGCAAAGATCAGACAGTCAAAGATATAAAAAACTTTAATTATCTCAGAAGCAGGCAAGTTGCAAGGGAGCTAGGGGATAGGCTTAGCCACAAGGGTATAAAGAAAGTAATTTTGTAGAATAAAGACTCTCCTGAAAAGCTAAAGTATTTATCTGTACAGATTTTTATTATAAAAGAAACTGAAGAAATATCTTTTCTTTAAATGTAACAAAGGTAGACTATCACAGTCAGAGAAACGTCTGAAGTAAAAAAGCAGAGGTAGATCAAACCAGCCAAATTAAAGTGCTGCGTAACTTCATGGCCAAATACTACTTTTCTAAGAGGCCTGCGAGAACCTAGGGAATTACAGATAAAGAGCTGGTAATATAACCTGAAAATTACAGAGTGTTGTAAAACAGCTCATCTTTATACTTGAAAGCTGCTGGCCAAATCATCTTGTTTACATCAAATACTTCTTTTTAGGGGAAAACTTTTCTAGCACATTAGCAAAACAGGCGATGGTAGAAAAGATCCAGATTAGCTCGAGTTTTTCAACACATGACAAAATTCTTCCAAAGTATCCAAGAGACTAATCACAGAGGTAAAGACTGCCTCAGAGAGAGGGAGTCTGAAGTCTTTAGATATTGAAGCAAGCAAAGCAATTTAGGAGAATGGCAGACCAAATTCACTTGATAAATACGACATGTTCTGAAAAGTATAGCCTGAATACTGATGAAACCTTAACTATTTTTCTCAGAAAAAAGACCTGAATGCCATTGTGCACAGATCTCTGAAATACTCCATAATACTACTCAGTATTACCGTGACACACAACATGAAATCTTTAAAAATACAATAGATGTAGCAGAATGGTGAGGGACAGACAGCACAAGTGGAAAGAAAAATGGCTTGTGCGGACACAATGAACTTTTTAGCCTGGAGCTCGTGTCAGCTGTAAGGAGGCATGTTCAAAACGTATATATAACAGCGTAGAGACGGGCAGGAATCTTCCCTTGCTACTTCTGCTGTTTTTTCATCTCTTGAAGAAAGAGCAACGACATTTCGAAAGGAGGAACAGCATGTGAAAGCTGTCCTGCAAAACTGCCCAAAATGAATGTGAATGAGTGAACGTGTGTTTAACCGCTTTTCACCCATGCTCATTTAAAATACATTTCTCAGTGTTCGGATAACACAAATCAAGAGTAAGTGTTGTCCAAATCTTGGATCATGCTTCAAAAACTGGTGTTACTAAGGGCTCACTAGTAATTAGCTAGGCTTAGTCCCCAGCTATAAACAAACTCTTCAGATTTATGGCTTTACTTGATGCAAATATCAACTCAGCAGAAACTCTAGCATACCCAAAACTCAGTTAAGATCATCATCCGCAATCCAAACAAGAGAATTGGTTTCCTTCATCTGCATACCGAGAGTAATAGTCATCTTGTGAAACCTCCCATTTAACAATTAAAATAACAAGAATGCGGTTATCAAGCGTGGTAACCATATTTCATCAGAGATGGTCTGAAGTTGTAGAGAACGTGCACAAAGCCTAGGAAGAAAATTTACGGAAAGGATATGGCTGAACACCGAGTTTACCTACTTGGTTTGCTCTTTGTCTCGCAGAAAGGTTGATAGCTCCCAGATTGGTTGCCATTCAAGTGATGGACTTAATGGCCATCTGTTTCGGGACTCGCTATTTACTTACCTCAGCTATACGGATGTATGCCAGAAACAAAAGGGGTTGAGATCAGCTTATAAGAGAAGCAGCGTTTTTTTTAGTTTAGTTTAGTTTTAAACTTTAAGATCTTTCCAATAACCTTTTCAGAGACAAGCATGGGGTGAAGTAGAGCGACTAGACCCATGATTACAGACACCAATATTCAGAAGCATGTAAAAATGATTACATAGAAGAAATTTAACAAACATGCCACTCAAACAGAATAATTCCGTGGTGGCTGGGAAAATCAACTGAAGAGAATAAAATAAAGCAAGTCAATCTCTTCAACAGTGATGGGGCATAAGTGTTTTAGGTTAAAATGTATCTTTGGATATTTATGATGCATATGACGGTCCCTGGTTGTAATATGCCTTAAAATCACCATTAATACTAATCCTCGAGTTGTATAGTACAACACCACGCCAAACGTTTATACAGAGAATCACCAATGTAAATTTGCAATTAAATGAAACGTAGAAGCTAAGTAATCAGATTTTCAGAACGCCTCAAATGATACCACAGTACATGCAGCTTCTTGGAGTTTCTTTCGATCCTTATTCTGTAATTTGCCTCCAGGGCTGGGGGAAGGTGCACAGACTGCGATTACTTTTCTTACGAAACAAAGCCAGAGCACAGAACTAATGGTTCGATCACAAGTAAGGACTGTGCTTTTCCTCCATGTCCACGGATACGCTACAGCTAGTCAGGCTCTGACTCTTGGCCAAGAATTCAGTTGAAAGTACGGTTCCAAAGGGGCATCTAGACCCTGGGTTGATCTTTGACCCCAGCCTCATGTCTTCCCTCAGACCAGCACTTCCCTGGATCTCTTTAACTCTCCTCATAGTTCACCTTGGCTACAGCTCTTCAAACTGAAGTCGTCATTCAAATGCAGCTCAGACTAATCGGTAAGCGTGATTCCTCATGCCCTGGTCCTCGTGGCCCTATAGACCACACTAATTAAAGACGAGGTACAAAGTAGAAGAGGACAGCGTAAGCTTTTGTGTTTTCTGACCACTGGTGTTAGAGTTCTCAAACTTTCTTTTAGATAAAATTAAGTTTTCTCTGAACAGAATTCAACCAAAAGTAAGGTTTATATTTTCAAAACCTTTATCTAGAAAGTGCAAGATGGAAAAGAAGAGCTAAAAAAAAAGAATACTACCAGCAATGATACAGTGACAACTAAAATAATGATAGTCAGGGACACACTATTTAAATTCAGTGAAATGGTTATTGCTGATGATTTTGACTGGTGCCTGCTTTCTGTGCCTTGCTGGAGAACGCGAATGCTTACAAATTGCTTCCTTTATGCATGTGGAGTGTTTTTTGCTTGTTTGTTCAGCCTGTTACGTTTGTCTAAGGTACTTGTGCTCCAGCATATTCTAGCGTCATGACTGCAGTGCCATGGTTATGGTTGAGAAGGTATTTATTTCTAACTCTGTGTTCTCAGGAGCTTAGCATCATCTAAACAAATTACATTTTGGACACAAATTTCTGTGCCTGTTCTGAACCCAGAGATGAGCTACCTGTTATGTCCAAACTCTGCCACAGCTGGGGCGGCTGAGAAATTTTTATTCCCCACATTTTGAAAGAACTTATGGAAATATTTTTGCCTGTTGGAATACACCCTTTTTAAGCATTTGAACTTAAAGCATGACACACACCTTTAATTTTCAGTTGCTGCCTGTGTACGTGAAAACATAGTTGACTGCAAATCATAGAGGATTTTGCAGAAGGCAAAAAAAGAGGGTGGCATTTATGCTGGGCGACGTGTGCCACTCTGCAGTTCCAGCCACTGCAATGAGCACACACGGGTCTATGTGCCCGTAGCAGCGTTGTCACAAATTGCTGGTGGCGTGATTCACCTCAACTCTTTTCTCCTGCCCGTAGCAAAAGAGGTGCACTGAGGAGAGGCAGAGCAAGAGTTAGGGGGCTGTGCAGGGGCCTCACCGCGATTCCTCCCATTGCCATGGATTTCACATGCGGCTCTGGCAAGCCCTTTGGCAGCAGGTAGAAGGCTGGCCCACAAAGCCGGCGTTAGGAAATGGAGGGAGAAGAGCTTGAGCAAAACATATTTCAGAGTGCTTTCCGTTGTCTACAGAAACAGCCTAGAAGCATTAGTCCCTGCGGGCTGCAGCTGACCTTTGGGAATACTCTCAAGTACTTTTTCCTTATCTGTAAAACGGGGCCAATAGCACTTTCTTACCCCAGGGATGCCAGAGTAAATACAAAAAAAAAGATTTTTAAGTGGTCGTTATACAGCCTTACATACATATATGCTTTTCAGACATTGCCGGGACCTACCGCCCACCAACTTATCTACAAGTCCGCAGTCAGATAATATGTCAAAGGTGTAAGAATGTAATTTAGTCTCCATGTCATGCCCATTCAGACATTGGATTCATTTCCGACTCTGCCTGCAGCTGAGATTTGATTTCACATAGGGTAGGATTGAAAAAATACCATCTGCTGTATTACAAAAGAAAAAGAGCTGTAGATATACAAAGGGTCTGTTCGATTAAAATAGTTTTGTATATGGAACTTTCTTAGGTGGCTAATGATGAAGTTAAACTATAGAGCAATGTAAGCAGAGAATCTGAGCAACAGGCATATTAGATAACGTGTGGACCATGCGTTACAGAGAACATTCGTGGGCTAGTAGTATAAAGTGGGAGAATGCAAAGCGTCCTTTACTGCAGCGTATTTTGATAACATGACAATGGAGAGTAGGACAGCTTAGCAAAACTGTTATCGACTCCGATAGTGCCTTGCTGAATCATTCATCACTTCCAAAGAATATAGAATTTTCTTGCAAAATGAATATATTACATCCCCCTCATATTTAACTAGATGGAAATGAACCTGAACAGAGAACTAAATGTAAACGCTTCTTGATCTATTCAGTGGCTACTGTGTCAGACCAAAAAAAAGCTGAAAATCTTTTAATATGCTGCAAGAACATGTTTAGAGACTGATATTTCACTACTATCCTAGAAACAAGAGAGCCAGTTGTTAGCCATTTTAAGCTAGATATTTATGAGAAAGCTAAATAGTGATAATTGTGTATTAGTTCTTTGTTTTCTGTGCAAAGGTACTCGAGGAGACACCTGAAAGATATTTTACTGGATGTAAAATAAAAACTGAACGGAGTCGCCAAGTTATATGTCTGAAATCCTTACGGGAAACAGAAGGGAATAATAATACCACTGAGATATAGACAAAAGAGGAATAAAAGGTTGGATGGATGCCGGCTGAAGGGAAAAAGAAGGAAAGTGGGAGTAAGCATTTTCATAAAGATATGAAGCAACCTGAACTGTAGATAACAGTGGTAGCAAGGAAAAGAAAATAGAAGGGAAAGACAAGACAGACGTGCTCTCTGGAGAGGAAGAGATAACTGGACAGTGGAGAGAAATGGCACTGGGGAAGAAGAAGGTAAAGACAAGTGAGGGGGGAAAAAACCCACCTGATCTTCCAAAAACAAGCCTTATCAGCCAGAGACAGAAAGGCTGCCTTTGGAAAAGAAACTCAGACACGAAGAAATCACAGTAGGAGACAGAGAACTCCCCAAACACCTAGCCTAGATAGGAAAACTGCAATGGAACATGGAGGAGTCGGAACAGGACACAACAAAAATAAAGATGAGGAAGAATTGTGCTGATCATTTCTTCTGACGTTTTCAATTAATGAGTCTTATACTTGGGCTAGCAGATGGTTTCGGGTGTTTTTTATAAATCCTGTGGCGGAGTGTCTGGGAGGTGACAGATGACAGCACATCTTGGAAACTCCTTCTTAGTCCAGGGCGTTACATAAAGTTAAGCTCTCCAAACAAGTTCAGCTGCACGGCATCCTTGTTGCTGGTAAATAATAATTAATTTGCAGCATCTTTTAACACCTTGTCCAAAAAGCCTATGCTATAGCTAAAGTTCCATCGGTCTGTATAAGCTTGGCCGTGCCAAAGAAAAACAGAGCTAGGCAGATTCGTACATATAGATGGAGTCCAAAGATGATAGAATCATTTAGGTTGGAAAACACCCTTAAGATCATCAAGTCCAACCTTAATAAACAAACAACTTTATAAGCGTCCTCTTGATAAAGCAGGTAGTTTCATCAAGTGAAGCACATCAAATCGCGTGATCCCAAGGCAGATGTTCTTCATCGTGGTATGAATAGTGCCAGGCACAGCTTAGATTTTGTGGCACGGCTAAAGCACACGGTCAGCACGTGATGGAGAGAAGCGTGAGACGGGCAAACAGCCTCACCACAAAACAGGACATGCTGGCGTGGGAACAAGTGCTTGAATTTTGGACAGGAGAGTTCGGTGCCACCCCTTACGCTACTGAGCAACACGAAGCGTTACAAACACAATCCCAAAGAGGATGACCAAAGCAAAGACCAGCATAAATACTTCTCACCTTCTTTGCCAAATATAATACAGACGAAGTAGCGCCGAGCGTGACCAGAAAGGGTGAGTTAATAAGCAGGAGCAAAACATCTGAAGGAGAAAACGTTTCATCAGAGAAGACACAGAGCCAGGCTGCACAAAGGGTGAGGCAATTACCGAAATGCCAGGGCCACACAGCAAGCGACAGCCGTAAGGATTTCTAAACTTGCTGGCTGGTTAAAAGGAGTGCTGCAGTTTTCTTGGAAACCGTGCCCTTTGGGACAGCTATCCGGGGGTTAGAGAGCAGCATTCAGGGAGGAGACTTTCCGGCAACTGAGAAATTAAAAATAATTGTCTTTGCCTGGATTTCACACTGCAGTCTGGTTGGCGTACGGTATTTCAAGCAGGGCTTTGGGAACCGCAGCCACCTTACAGTGTCTCCCCAGGGTGGAGATGGACGTGGAGAAGGGAACGGTGCAAATTAGCCACCATCATCTTTAATAAACACATGTGCGTTAAAATAGATTCGCTGTGGGATTATAGCAAGTAGGCGGTGCGGGTTTCAGCTGGGGGAATGTGGAGCATGTGAATCTACGGTAAATACTCGTGGGGGCTGAGGGTCCTCCCCACCCCGGGCGTTAGTGAGTGGCTCAGCTCAACCTAATTATGTGCTGGGACAAGACAAGCAGGTCTTGGCCATGCTGCCTGGTTGCCTTTGTCCTCAGCTGGACCATAGAGGAATGTCCGCAAGGAAGTAACAGAGGACACTTGGTCCAAGCCCAGGAGGCAGCATGGAAGATATACTCCTACTATATATCCAAATATACATTTGAAAAATAACCCACCTTTCTTTCACATTCCCTGCCCTCTCTAAGCTCTAGCAGATGGACTTGATTAAAATAATGTTGATTTGCGTGGGAAACGGGTACAGCTATGAAAATGGATGGTTTGGAGAAGTTATAATGCAAATAAATTTTTTGCAGTGGCTTAGAAAAATCCATTAGCTAAATATTTCTACCGCTTCTATTTTATAACCCATAAGCCATATTCTTACTATAGAAACTATAAATTACTACATGAAATGCAATTACAGAACATAGTGTTTTTGATACTGATTTGTGATCAGTAAAACAGGGCAATTCATCCTTCTCCAAGACAACCCAAACAATAATGGTAAAAGTCTAACAGCTTTCAACAATCGCATATTTCTCAGAAGAGTGAATGATGTTGGAGAGACTCTTCTGCAAGATCAGAGCCACTTAAATCACACCCAGTCTCTCATCTAGGAAAGCAGAAGTTCCCTCAAATCCCATCACTTTTTACTGGAGTCAAAGGAGTTCTCTGAATATTGAACACTAAAGCTATAAAACTTTAAAGATATACCTTTCCGTGAACCTACGTCTAGGTTAAAATTTGAAACGATTCAGATCTCACTTTCATATAGAAGAGGGATTTGGAAACGTGTGTTATAAAGTCACTACCAACGAGATAATCTAATAAAGAAAAGGTTCGGTTAATGCCATTTACCTGAACTCTTGTGGGGAGGCTCCGGGGAATATTTTGCAGCTTTTGAACCATGCCCACGTGCATCAGCGCGGAGAGCTTTTTAAAAAAATGTATTTAGAATGCACTCGAAATACCTTATTTTTATGAAGGTTAGCACAAAGCACGTTTAGGATCTGTAACTTCAACTCGCTTGTTCCCAAAGCTTTATTGTAAAACTGAGAAAATAGTTTCAAGAGAAATGCAAATTCTTGCAGGAACTGATTATCTAAAAAGCAGCAGATTATGCAGATTTTTTTCATTAAACCAGAGCAAACCTGGTCAAGATTTCAAGATTTAACTTCAGAATTATGTGACAGTTTTGCCATTAATTTTTCTTGGAGAAAGATACGTGAGAAAAACCTCTTCAGGCAAGGCTGTACTATGGCTTGCTTGAATAGCTTCACTATACAGCAAGTAATTTTGAACAAATAAGCACATCCATGCCCTAGGAGGAGATCGGCATCTGCCAGGAGGGTTTTTTTCCCCGTGTATTGTTTGACCCAGTTCGGCGGTACATGGGACCTGCTCCACTGCCACTTCCACAGCGGTAAAAAGTTTCTAAATGCAGAACTCAATTCACTGGATGTTAAAAAAAATAAAGAGACTTCCTTCATGAAGTAGGTCACTCATGAGATGTTCTTCTGCTGGAGGCATCCTCCTCCCCAGGAGCCTGAGCGAGGTGCTGATGTCCATCGCTGCAGCTCAAGGCAGTGTGTTGTCTCTCTTGACCTCCTTGGTACATGAGAGCTTCTCTGATTCTGTGCTATTTTTGGAGTCAAGCATCTCACTCGCTCCCCTGATGAAAGACTGAACTTGCCTTGTCAGAAATCCTTGGAAACCATCTACTTGCAGACTGCTTCAGTCCAAATCCGGGGGGAGGGGGGGTTAATCCATCTGCCCTACTCATTCTTCCCAGGTCCCTCAGGGCCACCACAGTTCTTGTCCTAAAGCTTCCTTGACCCCGTTTGCTGCCATGGCTCTAATCAGCGGTGGAAATGCTGATTGTCAAGCCTCTGAGGCCACGTGCTCCAGCCTCCCCCGAGGTGTCCCCAGTGCTGGATCTGGCACATCTGGCTGAGCATTGGAAACCTCCCCAGCAGCCATCTATAACAACTAATTTTCGTGCTTTATTAGTGAGAGCAAAAAGTTGGATTTATGTGAGCCAGTAAAATAACTGTTGCATTAAGTTTCATTAATCCAGAAAGAAAACTAGCTATAACAATGTCCAAACTTCTTTCTCTATCTTGGCAGGTTAGTTTTCACAGATTTATTTTTTTTTAATGGAACATTTTAAAAAATGATGGAGAAAGAGGCACTTAAAGTTGTATTTGGTAGCACAATTTATAAGCAAAAGCATATATTATATGTCATAGAAATGACTTTTTTTCATTTACTGATCTACATAAAGCTAAATGTTTGTTTTGATAATTGGCCTTTGCACAAAAAAGGCATTAAGTCAGCAGTGGTGAATTATTTATGAGACCTACTTTAATGTGATTATTCTCTGAGGGCCTTAAAAAAAAAAAAGTCTTAGAGTCTTGGGCACAGTGCTGTTTTTCATAAGTTGCTCAAACAGTTCAGAAGTCAAAGATCTATGAGGCCGCTTTTCCTTCTTACTTTGGCCCACTGTGCCCACAGGCATCAGGCTGTGACCACACCAGTTTGGGGCATGGATCGCACTGGTGGTACTGGGAAGCGGCTCCCCTCTGGTGGGGAATGCGTGTCATGCTGCCTATGAAAGCCTAGTGCAGAGCCTTGCGCTAAACCATGGCTCGCTAGTTCTCCAGGAGAAAGATGAAGGCTCTTAATCCGATGGGATTCCTCAGTGGTAGCCCTACTACTGCAACTTCTGCTAGAAGGTGCTGGGCTGGCGCCGGCGCGCGGCCTCACTCCTGCTGCTTCCTGGCGTCTTAATATTCAAAATTACATATTACTCTGCAATGAGCTTTTTCTCCAAGCCATAACCAACTTCCAATTACTGTTGCCAAGCATAAACACATCTGTAGAGCTGTGCACAAGTCTTCTGCATCCAGATATCATATGCAAAACAAAAAAAAAGAGTGAAAGGCAAAGAGATCCAGTGTAACTAGCACCAAAGAATTGAGAGACCAAAGGGTCCTTCAGTTCTGTCTCTTCTAAGGGAAGAAACTGGGTTTTATGACAGAAAAGTGGTGAGTGGGGACAGAAGAACAAGCACAAGAGGAAACAGCCTCAAGTTGCCCCAGGGGAGGTTTAGGATGGATATTAGGAAAAATTTCTTCATGGAAAGGGCTGTCAAGCATTGGAAGAGGCTGCCCAGGGCAGTGGTGGAGTCGCCATCCCTGGAGGTGTTTAAAAGCCGGGCAGACGTGGTGCTGAGGGACATGGGGTAGTGGGGGTTTGGGCAGTGCTGGGTTGGTGGTTGGACTCGATGATCTGAAAGGTCCCTTCCAACCTCGATGATTCTGTGATTCTAAGCGTCAAACCAGGACACTAAGAAGTGGTGTGGGAAGGAAGGGAAAGCAGAATGTCTGAAATCTGTGAAATCAGATATTTTTTAGTTAATTTATCTCAGTCCAAGCAGCATTTTGGCAGGCAATAATGCCATTTTTGGTGAAAGATACACTGAGGTCGCGGAATCTGGGCCTCAAGTACAATTTGACTTTTCCTCTTTGTTCTTGAAGGCACAGTGCTGCGGGGATACGCAGCGCCGTTCCCACTCTTGTAATGGCTGCAAGGCTTGGGAAAACTCAGAACAATCCCAGTATTTGCACATTAGAAAGGCGGGAGGTAATAAGTGGTGGTTTCGCAGGCTCTGTTCGCTCATTGCCGGGTGCCTGGCTCTGCTCTCCGATCTTTTTTTTTTTTTTAAGTTTGTATTGACTTACTGTGTTTTTGTGATGTTAGTTGTTTGGCTTTTGGCTTGGCAGTACTGTTTTCTCCTTGCTTTTATCCTTGGTTCTGTGCACGTAGCCAACGCTGCACGAACGTTCAGATAAAGTAGTGGAAAAGCCAGGAAACTCACTGTGCACTCGGGACAGCATGTGTTCCGAACAAAAATATATCATTCTTCAGAAGTACAAATGCACAATTAATTCTATTTATTATACTAGTCCTGTACAGATGGAACTGGAAACTACTCTCAGCTTTGGGTACAAATAACCCTAAGATGACTTTGAAGAATACAAAACAAAGATCAATGTTTTGCTGGAATTAGAAACTGCCAGGAAACAGCAAAAAGCTTCAATGTGCCAAATAACCTTCCCTTTTAACTTTTTGCAAGACAATGCAATCCAACCTTAGGAGCTGCCATGCAAAGAACAACTGCTCGTAGCTTCAAAATGCTTATTAAGAATAACAACTGAATTAAGACGTAGCATGAATTAAGACACGCAAGCTGAAAGGGCTTGAGCTGCTGCACTTTTACCATATTGGTTTGAAAAATTATAGCAAATGGCAGAACCTATTTTAGAGTCAACCTTTTAAGTGACTCTTAGTAAAAATACATTTTTAATGTTAATTAAGAAGATGAAATAACTCAGACTATTCATCCTCTGGCTCCAAATGCTTGTTCGGAGGACCGCAGTTACTCACATAATTAAAATTTAGGTTATGTTCTCTCATGTGTGTCCTTCATATATGAATTTGAAATTAAAAACACCCCTTCATTGTCTGACTATCCAAATAAATCACTGGTCCCTCATTTATTTTCAGGTAAGCGGGTTAAGGATCGGGCAGCCCGAGGGAGCAGGTGAGAAGCAGCACCCAGGGCAGAAGCCCCGGTGGGTTCGGGGAGCCCATTAAGGTGCCCGCGGGCAGAGCATCCGCACCCAGCTACACAAAATGCTGTTGTGTTCGCTCTCAATACGTGATTTAACCCTTTAAAGGGATCACAGCCAAGCATACGGAAGGACCTTTCTATTTTCAGAATATTTTCGTTCCATTTTCAGAAGTACTTCATTCATTAGTGTGAACGTCAGGCTTCTTTTCTCCATTTTTACCGAAGATGCCGTATTCCCGCTGCACTATACCGTAGAGCGTGGAGAGTGCTGTTGGGGTGGCTTAAATAATAACTCTTCTGCACAGCAGGTTTCAGGGCCTCTGACATTGAACACCTCATTTTCTGTAGCTCCCAGGTGAAAAATTTGGGAAAAGGCTTCAGGAAGTTCAGTATCTGAAAGGATCTGATCCAGCCTCACCGGGGCTGGGAAATTTTAATTACTTGTAAACTTTAGTGCAGAGGCATTTATTTTGCTCATTTATGGTACACTAAAGATACTGGCCTTGAATCTTTACCGAGTTGTGTATGTTCTGCAGCAATATTTTTTTCTCTAAAACAAGCAATCAGAAAACCTCACTTTGGCTCACATCTCAGCTCTGCCTTAGGTGTGGAATCGCAGGATCCCAGAACTGGGACGCAGCTGGGAGCGGAGCTGGGCGAGACTCCACAGCCCCTTACGCAGATGCGCAAAGCGAATGTCAACCTGCCTCCAGCTGTAAAACTTCCTCTCTCTATGGAAATCGGTGTGCATACGGCTGAACGTTATTAATACCCAGTTTTTCCAAGCTATATATTTTATTCCTGGGTTTTTGCATTTCCAGGTCTGTGCTCCAATTCCAGAGCCCTGTTTTAAATCCTCCTCAGCGAGGTGGGTTGCGAAGGGCTTGCACAGCTCCGTGTTCATCTCCTCAGAGCGTAAGCATAGTGTTTCTTTTCTTGAGGAAATTATCTATTTATGATTTATTGTACGTAGATGAAAAGAGCGGCTCAGCGCGACAGCAGCGACACATCGGCACAAACCCCGGAGCTGAACGGGGCGATGGTGTCTGACCAAACGGCTCCGTGCAAGAAAGCCCGAGAAGAGCCCGGTGCTGCAGGAAGCAGCAAAGGCAATAATGGGAGGAACACGCCGCCAGCCAGGTATTAAAGCGGATTTCTTCTACAGCGTAAATACTAGAAGCAGCGACGCAGCTTGCAAGAGGGGAAACAAGGTTGGAGAAGGGACGTGCTGCGCTACAGAAAAGGGGATGGGGACGTTTCCCCCGTGTCAGAGGAGCCCTCTCCTGCCACCCTGCGGGATGGGTGCCCCAAGCAGTGTCCCCAAAACCTGCCCTGACACAGACACCAGCAATACTGTGTGAGGAATTTGGGTGTTTTGGTGCCTAAAGCAACGGCTCAGCGTCCCAGATTCCTCCCTCATTCCCTGCTCAAGCTCCCAGGTGAAAACCAGCGAGATCCCCGGTGTTCAGGGTCACAAAACCTGCCCCTGCTGAATGGCAGAGCGGCTCCGGGAACGGGCCCAGGAGACGCTCAGCCTCAAAATATGACCACGTGGGAACCAAAGTTGGTATGCAAATAAATGCATCCATTAATAAATACTTCAACGCAATCTTAAAGGGCTTTTGCTGCTTAGGTCCTCTTGTGCTCTTGCCTGTTTCTTTGGGAAGTTATTAAGAAGGTGTGAAAAGTATATTTCATTTACTATGTTTCAACAGAAAGTACTGAAAATGTCCCATGGTAATCTGGGGGGGAAGGTCTCTTGGCGCAGTTTTAGAATCCTAGAATGGTTAGAATTCCTCTTAGATTAGAGTACGTGTATTAAAACTTTAAGGCAAGCGTATTTTTATCCCCGAGGTGGCTGCTGCATTAAAGGTCGCTGCATTAAAGGTTAAGAAAACAGATAGGCACCATGCCAGCGCGGATTTCTATTTGTTAAGTCGTCCTAAGAGCCGTCTGCGGGCGCTTTCCCCGCGGCGGCTGAGCCCTGGCCCCCGCTGCTGCAGGGACACGTGTTGTCCCGGGGTGGCTTTTCTGCGGGGAGGCTCCGAGCCTGATCCCAGCCGGGCGTAAGCCCCCCCAGCTTACCCGTAATGCCTCCTCACCCGCTTGGGTGGATAAACCCTGCCAGCTGACCTCTCGCCACGCTTTTCCGCGCCCGCCGCTGGCCCAGCCCATCACAGCAGCACCCTTGGGTCCCGGCTGCGCATCTTTGCGTTCCCAGAGAGCCCAGGAGGATGGAACCACCTCCCCCCGAGCCCCCCCCCCCCAGTGCAGTCTGCCACTGGTTAGACTGGTTTTGGTTGCATTGAGGGGAAATAACAGCGTCTGGTTGCACGCAGAGGAACGCTCCCGCCTGGGCGTTAAGCAAGCCTGCTGCTGTGCAGCACGGGCGGCTGGAAGAAACGCACGGGTTAAATTGTAAACATACTGTTTAAACATTAAGGCTTCCTTGATTTAATTTTTAAAGTTCCACCAGCACATCGGTGTTTGCAAATCCTGTGCTGAGGTCCTAGAGTTTATCTATTCATATTCAATGTTTATTTCACCACGTCTGACGTTTTGCGTTATTTGAGCATCATCTTAATTTTTGCACCTCTGAGACGTGAGGTTTTTTTCTTTGTGGGAGCTGGTTACTCCCGAGTTTAAAATATTTCCACATATATTCTAAAATTTATGAAGATGAAGAAAAATTAATGTTGTGGAAACCGGCTCCTTTAGAGACTATTTCTTAGAAAGATGCTTTAGTCTTTGTACGCATCTTGCACGGAGTGTGGCACAGATGCTGCTGCTCTTGGTGAGGGAGTATATAAGGGAATATTAGGCATCTTGGTGTTTGGGGAGGAGAAGAGCCACCTCCGCAGCCCTGATGCAGCAGCGCTTTCCCTGCCTGCCGGCGCGCTTTGGGATCCGGCTGCAAAGCAGCAGCGCCAGCTCCGGAAGCAGAGGTCCGGGTCGCTACACCATCGCCAGAAGGCAGCAAGATCTCTTGCCTTAGGGCACTGAATTTTTAACTCCAGGCACTAATCTGTGTTCTCCTGGGGAACTGGGAGTTTTGGGGAGAGTGCACGGGACGCGTACTGCCCTGGGGCGGCAGCACCCGCAGCAGCACGACCCGTGGCTTTGGTTTTACAGCCCGGTCTGCAGAGCGCGCAGCACCATGGCACGCGATTAAAACTGGGGGTTTGGGAGATGTTCTCATCCGCAATCAAAAAGTGCTGCTCTCTGTGGCTGTTCCCGTGTCCCCTCCTCAGGTCCCCGAGCAATCCCTTGCTCCTCCCTGCTCTCCATCGTGCTGGGAGAGCCCACCCCGGCATCTCTAACACCCTCACCTCCTCCTCCAAAGGCTCCTTTTCCCTAACGCTCCGAGAAGCCCACCCTGCTGAACCTAAACATACAAGACTACAAATTAATATATTGCCTGACCACCGTAACATCAGCTTCTGCCCCGGTGAGTGCTACTGCATATTAAAAAAAAATATATCCTTTTTTTACATTTATTCTGGAGGGAGCCAGCGCAGGTAGTGGGACTTCAGGGCTTATTTTTAAGCCCATCAGCCCTGAGAGCTGCTGTTCATCTGATCCTGGGTTCTCGCGTGCCAGTCCCCAAAGTAACCCATCCCCAGAACATAAAATTTCTCAAATTACAGCCTCTGCTTTGGGTGAAACCACTGCCAACCTGCGGCTGAGCCAACCAGCATGAAATTGTGAGGGGAAAGAAGGTAGCTGGCCCCTGGGGAGGGTTTCTCCCCTTCTCGCGAACGTGGACAAAGCATCACTGCCAGAGCTGCGGGTACCCAGGGCAGAGTAAACGGGGCAGAAACCCGGAGTACAGCTACATCACAGGGCCTACAGTGATTAGCACTACTGAATTAAATGCTGAGGATTAACCTGGGTAATTAGCACAGGCACAGCATCACACTGGTACAGCCCGACTCCGTCAGGGACCTGAATTAACGTCTTTATACCAGGGCAAGTCGTTCCTTGCACTCCGTGCTCCCACTCTGCTCATTCCTCTGTGTCCAGCCAAGATTCTCCTGCAGCCACCTCACCCCATTGTGGATGGGTTTTGGGTTGGTTTGGTTTTGGTTCGTTTTTTTTTCTTTTCCAAATACCAATTATTGCAAGATTCAAAAAAAAACTTCTAGAAAGATTCAAGAGCTTCAAGTGCAAACCGAGACCAAAGCCAACACCAGCCTCGAGTGAGAGCCCAGCGGAGAGATTCCTCTGCTTGAGCTCCACATTCCCGTTACCTGCCTCCCCGCGATTCCCACAAAAGCCAAGAACCTCAGTTTTATTGGAATAACAGGCACGCAAAGGACATTTCAGATGCACACGGGGCACGCATCCAACTGACAGCAAGTGCCAACCGGAGAGGTGCTCTAACCTGCGTGGTAACATCCAGTCGACAGAAAGAGTATTTGGTATAATCAGACCCAAAAGATTGATGCTCCGGGTGCTGCTGCGCCCGTCTGGTGAGGGCAAAGCAGCAGCAACATGAGATCGATCTCACCAAACAGCACAGCTTGCGCGTCAAATATTCGCAATCACTGCTAAGTGTAAATAAATATTATTTAAGCTGACGAAGATTCCATGAGTTGTTGTCAGAAGGTGAGCTCGCAGCAGGATTTGCTGCGTCCGCGATGGATAAACGGGTCAAACACGCACCAGGTCTCAGCATCCCCACCCCAACGGGGCTCCGCGGGAGCAAGGTCTGCGGCAAAACCGGATTTGAGGATTTGGTGGGAATTATTTATAATCGTACACTGGGGACCCGAGGTCTCCCCCGCTGCCCGGCTCCGAAGGCTGGCAGGTTAAAAACAAAGATTAAAAAAGGCCATTTCATGGGGTTGTACAATGTCCTGCAGCGCAGGAAGGAAACGTGGGTTTATGGTAACAAAAAATCGCTGTCAGATCCACGGCAAACAAAGGAGTATTTGCAAGATCACTGCTGGAAATGGTAGATCAGCGACTGATTGACTTTCTGCCTTTTGCCCCCCCCCTCCCCCCAAATAGAGACAAGCAATAACCCACCACATTTCCCAGCTTATGGATTCTGTAAAATACTATACTCAGAAGTGTAATCTTTTTATGGGATTAGTGTTTCCTATCTTTGTGGAAAATGAATATTTTTAGTGTAAAATACCCCACAAACGTCTGACTTTCCTCAGTGTAGAAGAACGATCAGCCTTTTTGAACTAGGCAGTGTCTGACAGGGTTTTGTTTTCTCTGCTTGGATCTGTTTCAACCAAAGAAAAGCCTTTCCCAGAATATGGTATTTTCTGCTACTGGGTATCCTTCTTGGGTATTGCAAACGTAAAATCATAAATTTAAAGTATTTTTTACTGCTTTCAAGAACCCAACTGACAAAATGCTCTGAGAAGTGCTGCGATATGCACAGGGTCACAGCCGCTGGTCCTGATTTCAGGTCCCCGTTTCCCGGCAGAGCCAATAGAAATCGTGAGGGATTATCCAGAGGGGGACTCGGAGCAGAAACTGAGCTCAACTCGGCCATAATAGCCTTTTTATTTTTATTTTAGGGTTTTTTTTTTTTAAACAGTGGCAAGTACTGGGACTCCTGTGGCAGAGATTGGGCTTTCTGCTGGGCAGCACAAATCGTTTAATTATTCATTGGCTGCGTAATCAATCCTGATTGAATTAACTGATAGCTGCAGCTTGGAGGAATGAGGGTAAGCAGTGAAAACACCACACAGATTGTTACGAGCGTTGCGAAGATGAGAAAAAAGAAGAGCTGTGTGGCATAGCTAAAGAAATTAAAACGTTTCAGTGAAAAACCTCAAAAAACCGTGGGAATAACTTTCCCGGTTTTCTGGTTACCCCAAGATTTGGTACTGTTTGGTAGCGCACGCTGGAATACGGTTTGCGTCCTCATCCGCAATCCCAGCACAAGCGCTCACTTTCGCAGGACTCATTTCAGCCTGCGGCGAGCGGCACTTCTGTACCAAGCTGCCACACGTAATTTAGTCCAATTAAGCTTGATTGACAATTTATTTTCAGGAAAGACCGTGAGCAAGGCGGGATGGGAGAATAACTAACTTTTCTCAGCTAGCAAAGCCGGCTGCCCCGGGGCAGAGCAGCTCGGTAGCGGGGCCGCGTGTGGATGGTGAGGCACAAGTCAGCTGCCGACAGACATCCCCAGCCCATCGTCATCGGAAATGCAAATGTTCCCACGTATCAGGCAGGGCAGGACAGGCCAAGAAAAATCAGAGTTTTCGGTACATTTTAATTAGAGAGTCGCCTCTACCTGCAGCCCGATGCTCAGCCCATCGATCAGCGGGTGGTGGCGAGATCGATCCCAGTTCGACCTGGTGCGTGGCCAAACCACGGCAAGGTTTTCACATTGACCTGCCAAAACGGGATCCACACAGCCAGGAAGCTCGACAAAAAGCTGATAAATGCAACCAAATTCTCTGATTCGCTGTGGGCTGGGTACAACTGGAACAACCTGAAAGGGTCTTTGTCTTCTAATGCTTTAATTACAGTTATCCTTCATTTTCATTTGCCGCATTATTGTGCCACCACTCCGATGCTTTCCAATACAGCTATTTTATAGCCAACAAAACAGTAGCTCCAAAATTAGTAACCCGTTCGGAGAGAAGAGCTATAGCAAAAGTCCGTTTCCCATAATCGTCCTTTCTAACACGTCTCAGAAATCCCGTGATATTCCGAATGCATTTTGAACCTCAGTGAAAGTCAATGACAGTATTAGGGAGTAATTCTTGCTGGAATACACCAAATTTGCATTTGATTCAGTCCTCTTACATCCCCTCCCTCTCAGCTATCGTGGCGTGAGCCACCAGGAGCCAACAGACTTTCAAAAAGCCCGGATTTTCCCGCCTGGGGAGAAGATGCGGGGGCAGGAGGTGACCCTCTACGTGGGCACTTGCCCGTGCCACCGTTTCCCCCTCGTCCTCTCAACCCTCCAGCCGTGCAGCGCCACAGGCTGCCGTCATCCAAACCGCTGCCAAAAACGAGCACAACACTAAGAAAGGAGGCGATTCTACATACACGTATATTTACACACACACTGAGCTGATTTATGTTCCCACCCATTTTGTACTAAAACACCAGTTACCCCCATTAGTATTTTCCACCTGACGACAAGCAGCAACGCTCCGAGCCCTTTTAACAAACACATAACAGGAGAACAGCCGCTAAAAAAAAAAACCAAAAACTCGGACAAACCACTTCAATTTCCTTCTTTCGCGCTTTCAGAATAGCTTGCTGGAAAGCAAGGAAGATCACAAAATCCTCAACTGATTTCTTTGTAGGGCTAGAGCAGTGTCGGCGTGACTAAATCCTCCTGGCCACAGCCTGGGACAAAATCCCGAAGAGCCTGGAAGGTGTGAAAAATGGGTTATTAACTGCTGGTCCCAACGTAACGTCTGTTCCTGCTCCCAGCCTGTTCCTGCTCCCAGCGCGCGCCACTGCAGGTAAATCGGGATGCACGTGGTGAAGCGCTCAGGGAATAGGGCATGAGAACTACCGTTATTTTAATAGGCATTTTCTGACTGATTTCCTTCCCAGCATGTAGAAAGGTAATTGTCAGAGGTAGCACACAACTGTTACCAGGTGTATTTCCCCCCCCAGCTCTGTTTAGAAGGGAAAAAAAAAAATAACATAAGCAGTGCGTCTTTTTCCAGTCTGAGCTGCGTCCCCAGGACTGAGCTCCGGAGCCTGGGATGTGCTCGTGCAATGGGAAGGTCGAATAAAATCCTTTCCCTTATGGGCCACCTGCATTAACAGACTCTACACAAAAAAAAAAAGTTTCTGAGTCTGGCAGATTTTATATATCTAATATTTTACAGCAATTTTCCTTCAACACAGAAGACTGCTTGGGGTTCTGTGCAACGCTTGCATGGAATAATTGAGTATAGAGTGAAAACATCATTGAAACCTGCTTAGGATTCAGGCGGAGAGGTAAAAATAGCAAGGCATCCTGTAAAAGAAGTGGAAAACGGTGGAAGTAAAAGGTGGTAAATACAGAGTCCGTCATTTGAAGATCCATCATGGGCAAATATCTGAAGAGGCAGAATCATTTTGAGAAAACATTAATATTCCCAGCTGACCCTGAGAGGAAGAAACCCCATTTTTTCTGCCCTCGCTTGGCAGCGGTAGCATCCACAAACAGCCGTCCCGAGAAAAGTACATAAAGCCTCGTCTCTCAGCCAAGGATGTTGGTGTTAAAGACTTCCAGAACATGGAAAATGTGTCCCAGCACCATCGCTGCGATGCCCTACAGTAAGCAATGATGTGGAGAACTGAGGACACCACCCATGCCGGATGCTGAAGATGTTACACAGCGGCATGGCAAAGGCAACTGTATTCTAAATTTAAGACTTTAAAGCATCTCTCTGCAACACCTAAGTGTGCTTTTATGGGGCTTGCATGAACACCCGCTCCGTTGTCCGTACGCTGTCACCTGCTTACCGAAGTCGGCCCTGCCAGAGACATCACACACCTTTCCCAGTTTGTCCCGATGCCCATTTGAAGCTGCCTTTGCCGGGAGGACCGAGAGGCAGACGGCTCCGTCCGCGCCAGCCATCGCGGCACGAGGGCCCCGAATATCCAGCAACGGGTGACAGAACATCTCCCCGTGGTTCCCCACAACACCAAACTGCCAACAGAAATATGGGGGGGGGAGGAGGAAACAAAACCAAAACCACACTATAGGTGGAATTACATAGCTTTTAAAGGCTGTGACTTCTCTACAAAGTGATTAGTGACTAGCAGAGACGCTGGTTCAGAGGAGCGGGAGGTGACGGGGAGGCAGGCGCCCGGGGCACCGGCATTTTCAGTTTCTTGTGCCCATCCCTTTCCAGTATTAACTCTGTCAGAAAGAGTTGGGGAAAAGCAAGGGTTCGGACCGACGTGAAAACTCATCTTCCCCGCTTTGTCCAACCACTGGGACCACCACCAGCAGCCCTGCCCCGGTGGGGACGGACCCCTGGAGCCGCAGTGCCACCGACACGGCTGTGGTCAAGCAGCAGTGGCCATGGTGGTCTCGCTCTGACTCGTACCTGTGCCCCCCGCCTCCTCGGGCACTGGCAGCACCGTCACCGTGCTCCACAGGCACTTTTTTTAAGGGGAAAAAAACGCATTAGAATACTGCAGTGAATAAAACCCTCTCTTCACAAAAATCTTTCCCCCAGTAGCTTTATACCACTCAGTCCAAATGTTTGTTCCCCTAATAATTTCTCCAGTCCCCATCATACACACTTATGAAAGCTTTGTCTTCTGACGACCGGGCCACTTAAACATCATGATTTTAAATCAATAGTATTCATCCAACTGATAATTAGGTACTAAATCTAATATAGTCCAAAAGACTTAGAGGTCAGGCATCAAATGCTGTGTGATTAAGTAAATATAAGAGAAATTGATTGCCCTTTTCTCTTACTCCATTGATTACAGGGCGGTTTTACGGCCTTTTCGTAGGCTGGCAATGTGTCTTTGGAGGAACGGCACAGAAGGTTTGCTAAGTAGTGCTGCTATTAAAATACTTCAGAAAAGGGTTCACGCTGCCACCGCGGACTAGCGAAAAAAAAGTTGTAGGATATGAATTCAGACAAATTAGATGATAAAACCACACGTGGCGGAGGACAGGATAACGTGGGTAACGGCAGCGGGCAGAACGCGTGGTGGGAAGGGGCCGCAGTGCTGGGGGGATGCTGAGCACCCAGGAGGACGGCAGGAGGCAGGGACCGCGCGGGGCCGAGCACCAGCACCCTCGCCTGAGCGGCACGGGGAGGCTCCTGTGGGCCGCGGGGTAATGAATGGGCCGGCGGTGGCTGCACCCAGCGCATCAGCCTACTGGCACCGTCTCTGAACCCGCCCTGAGCGATGCTGAAGACACGCTCCGCGCCCTGGTTTCCTTCCGAAGGCTTCGGCGAGGCCGCTTCAAAGGCTGGAAGCGTCAGGACAAAAAGCCGAGCGGCAGAAGAGCCGGTGGTGTGAAAAACAAGGACTTCAGAAGCAAGCTATGTGCCGCTTATGTCTTTTGCCTGGTTGTGACAAGAATAATAAATATTATTCGGGGACAAATCCAATAGCAAAGTAACCCCCGAGAGACACACGGAGAAAGTGAGAGAGATGCAAAGAACTTCACTATAGGTACGTTCAGACGCAGCTCTGCTCCCCATCCCAGTGCAATTCCTTTTTACAGCTATTTCTTATTTTACCTTGACAAATTTATTGTGGGAGCATGAAAAGAAACGTTGTTATGGTTTTATATTTCTTGCACATACACACAAATCAAAAATCCCTGCAGAAAGACTTTTCTATTGCATAGATTTTTATATTTCTTTTTCCTGAGGCTCTTCATCAGGAAGAGCGGTTCAAGGACGCCCGAAGGCAGGAGTTTTATTCGCAGGCAAGCCCAGCGTTGTACAGCTCATTCCCAAATCCTACCAGGCTCAGGGCAGTTGGGAAGCGACATTTTGAGGTAGTTTGCAGCCAAGCGGGGACTGACCGCGGTTACAGGCGCGATTCCTTAAAAACCTTGGCATTTTGAAGCAAATAAACCTGTATCTCACATAAATCCTACACGCAATGTTTTTAAGTTACTGTTTGATTTTTAATTTCGTGCTTTAATAGTTTAGCCATTTCATATGGATGTAATGTTCACAGTTCAAGAGCTACACAAAAATAGTTCTTTTCTTGCTGAGATGCACAGAAAGCTTCCTTCTTTTGCTGGAGTGTTGACTTAGTGCTTATATGACAGCAATTCAAATGAGGTTAAAGCCAAGCACTTTTCATCTCAGGACCTCAAGCACGTATAAAATATTATTTGCACGTTATAACGCTTCTTTACAGGGCACGAGAGTTACACGCATGTGGGGAACGGAGTGGGAAAGAAAGGCAAAGCAAGGGATCCAGGTCGGCATCAGTGATGCCATGAAGCGAAGAGGCTTTTGCAAGCCCTAATTTCCATCCTTCAGTCACCATAAAACGCTTCGCCATGTCACCCAGAAGTGGCACTTAGACACAGAGGGTACCAGAGAGGACCGCGGGTACTGGAGACACCTCCCTCCCCCTCCTGCAAATCCCATGCTCACAGTTTCAAAACGCACCCGGGAGCCGAGAGCTGAGCCCTTCATTCTTTACTTTCTTTTGCTCTTTTACCCTTAAAACGGTGAAGTTATTCCCGACTCAGACGCCAGCGGAGGGGCAGCTCCCGCAGGCAGCAGGCCAGCCCTCGGCACCCACACGAGCCGGGCTGCGAAGGGAAGGCGGGTTCCGCAGCCCCCACCACCCTGCTTGCCCAGGGGCCACCAACACAAGCCTCAGCACTGGCAATCACGGGGACTCCCGCAGGATTTACGCTTTTTGCTGCCTATTCGCCTTTTGCGGTGACTGTCCCCCGGCAGTCGCCCTCCTGCAGCATCTTCCCTGCCATCCAACGTTACTGCCACCAGCTCCAACGCTTCCCAGCTGCCCTGCCCGCTCCGGCAAACCCCTCTGTGCTCCCAGAGCAGCGGATGAAACCATTATACCATCAGGAGACCTCAGTGGAGCCGTGCAGCACCAGCGGATCCTCAGGCACAGCCCAGGGCTCCTCACCCAGCCGGCTCCCACCCCAGCTCCCTCCCGCACAGCCCCAGCACTGCAAAGCCCGCCCGAAGCAAGAGGAGACACCTGACAGCACAACGACCCACCTCCCACCCCACTGCCCTCGCTCAAAAAAATCAATTAATTAAAAGAAAAATAATCCTACCTCTCATTTTACATCATACTTTCGGGAGCACCGCCTCTTCTCCGTTACCTCCTGGGCCAAGCAGCAGCCCCGGCTCGGTGCTCCGTTATATACGAGCCCCGGCAGCCCGGGGCGCCCCGTCCTGATGGCCAGGAGGTGGGACGGGCTGATCCCTGGCACCTGGCGCCGTTGGCTTCGTTCACACCTCCTGGAGCAAGTCATCACTTCATCCTGTTAAAATAAAAGCTTTATCTCAGGGCTTAGACGTTTAAAAAGTGACGGACCACCGTTCTGTGCTACCCACGCTGCAGCCTGCGCTGGTGCTGCCGCGGCTGCAGGAACGGCAGAGTGATGGCAGTTAGGCACAATAATGGACTTTTTAATTGGCTCTTTGTAAAAAGCACTGCCACACCCTGCGAAATTAGACCAGAGCTTTGCTACGTCGTCCTGTGAGCGGAGGCGTTGGGGCGGGGGCTTAAAACATTCAGTAAAATATTGATGGCGTGTTATCAGCCTCTGTCAGACGGTACAGCCTGATGTGCTGTACTGTAAATTTGTATATACATGATTACCAATCATATCATTAAGAATAAGTAACTCTTTTGACCCAAATAAATACAATTTTCTCCTCCTCAGTTCTTACATTTGCACTCCTACGTTTCAGCTTATTCAACTCCCAAATTAGCCAAAGGTTTTCCTGCTCGAGTTTGAGGAAATTGGTTTAATTTCAAATAATTCTGTAGCGCTTATTTTAAGCTCCCTTTCAGAAATGATTTTATTTTAAAACGTGGTGGAAGTCTTCCCATTTAAATGCTAATAACAGTTTCATTAAAATGCCGTTTGTAAACTGCTCCCGGCACCTGAAGGACCCGCGCTGCTGAGCACGTTGAGGAGCCTTCAAAAGCCGTGTTTTAAGGAAGAAATATTTTAAATGCCTTTGCTGACCAAGAGCCAGTGTCCCAGATGAGAAAACCACTGCTGAATTGCACTCCGTCTCAAAGCAATGTTTAATGAACAGGTAAGTGCTGCGCAGGCTCTGCGCTACGACCTGCTGAGGTCCCAGGGATCCCTCAGTGGGATGGTGGGTCTCCAACCCCTCGTGCTCATCCGCCCGGGACAACGGCAGCTCCACAGCCCCGTACTCCCTACGGAGGCTTGGCAAACACATGGCTGCACCCAGGCTCTTGGGTTTTAGCCTTCCCCGTGCTCGCCCTGAGCCTTGGGAAAAAGAAGAGGTGTCTCGTGGGCTTGTGCCACAAGGCTGGGCTGTCTCCATTCAAGGTCACCAAGCACCAGCGCCGGAGCACGCTGCCATGTAGAGGAGGTGTCTCCTCCAGCCCAGCTCCCTCCTGCGTTGTTTGTTTGTGGGTTTCTTTCAATATTTATTCAGGTGCCTAATGCTTTTTTTCCAGAGCAAGCTGTGGTGACAATCAGTCTGTCGGGGACTGGCGAGAGCAAGAGCTGCGCCTGCGCAAGGCGTTTTGTACGAACCCAACAACACGGCGGGCTCCCATCACACGTGGTGGCTCCCTGGGATGGATTTTTGAGTCCACAGAGGGCAGAGAAAGCTGGTGACAGAGCGGGGAAGGCATTACACGCGCTTCCCACAGGGCTCACACGGAAAGCACTTCCGCAACATGAAGATGCATTTCTCTGTGTCACGTCT
The DNA here is from genome assembly GCA_013396915.1 of Stercorarius parasiticus. NCBI lineage: Eukaryota > Metazoa > Chordata > Aves > Charadriiformes > Stercorariidae > Stercorarius > Stercorarius parasiticus. The sequence continues at coordinate 447,453 of VWZL01005756.1, forward strand.
GTATCCGATTTTTACAGCTGTCTCCCTCTTTCTCACTAATTGCCTCCATCCCAGCGGGCAGCCACATCGCACGCCGAGATAGTTTAGAGTGAGTACGGAGCCGGTTGGCTTTATTCACTGAAAAATAAGTCCATGTACTCACTTACATAACTGCAATCCTTTGGGAACAAATCATCCTTTGCGGCGCGCCTGGCCAGGTGCTGTGACAGCCCCGTCGAGCAGCGCCGGCGGCCGTGAAGGAGCTGATAATCCTTACAGGAAAGCCACCGCGAGCACCTGGAGGGCACAAACCGCTGCTTCTCCGCGGCTGGGGTGTCTCCATCGGGAGGAGGAGCTGCCGAAGGGGAGCCAGGGGGCTGGGGGAGCCGTGGGAAGGCAGAAGTCACTTTTCCAGCGCTGTTGCTGGAGTCCAGCCCAAAGCCGGAGCCGGCTGCGGTGCTGCGGGCATCCCTGCGCCCACATCCCGGGCTCCGGCCATTTCGGGGAGCGCTCCTAAGGAGGATGCATCCCTCGGGGGGCGCACCCCAGCAAACCACCTCGGGAGCCCGCAGCAGCTGCGCTTCCGCATCTGCGCGCTCCGGGTTTTAGGCTCTATAACATCGACCCGCCATCCTGTATCCCGGTGGCCAGCAGGTTCCTCTGGGAATGGCTCAGAGCTGCTCCATGGGAGGCTCAGAGCGGACGCAGGGAAGCGTCTCTTTACCGAGAGGGTGGTCACGCACTGGAGCAGGCTTCCTGGAGAGGTGGCCGGTGCCCCACGTCTGTCAGGGTTTAAGAGGCACTTGGACAACGCCCTTAACAACATGCTCGAACTTTTGGTGCGCCCTGCAGTGGTCGGGCGGTTGGATGAGGTGATCCTTGTCGGTCCCTTCCAACAGAAAAAGCTCTACTCCACATCGCTGCGGCATCAGCGTACCTCCGTTTTCTCTTAGCGGTCGTAGCCCTGTTTGCACCATCCTCACTGCGAAACGAACCAAACCCTGCATATTTATGGGATTGTTTTCCAAGCTTTTTCGTTATCAGTTATTGCACTTTTTATACCAAAAATGGAGGAGAACGAAGCTGCGAATATTTATACTCCGAAGCCCGGAGGATCCTGTGGTGAGATATTAGCTCTGCTGGCGGCATGGCTTCTCAGCTGGGGACTGGGATGAAAGAGGTACTGTCATAAGCCTGTCTTAAAATTAAAAAAAAAAGCTCATAAAAAGCACCTGTCGGTTCTCTTCATTAAATTCGCCTGATGAAGGCCTCGGGGGAGCTGATCAACATGAATATTTTTCCACATCTAAGTAGAATAAATATCCTTAAAATCAGTCATCAAATGAGAGTGTATTTATAGCTAATTACCAGTGGGACAGACCCGGAATGGAACAGAGCATGTTTCATACAGCCGTTGACTGGCATGTTTTATAAATACACAATTTTTAACTTCCTCGGATAAAGTGGTTTAAAAGACTGAAACTTGTTTTCATTGCCTTGATCAAAATAGAGCAAATTAAGATAATAACCAAAGTGAAAATGTAGGGGCAAAAAAACAAAATTAAACCTGCAGTTTTCTAAAATTTCCCTGTGGAGATCCCCGAGCATTTCTTTGGCACCGTAATTCCCGGGGCGAAGCGGGCACCCAGCCCCCTTCCCACCTCCCCCCCCNCCCCCCCACTGCTGACGCTCTCTGCCGGGGCAAAGGCAAGTTGCTCCTAAGTACCGAATTACGCCCGGCTTATCACAATCCTGAAAGCATTACGTTTTCATTTTTAGGCTACTTTTTAAAGCGGATTTTTCCAAATGGTGATCATTGGGGTTGTGAGGCCCAGGACCAGCGGAAAGGGAGCGAGGAGGGCTGGCTGCTGGGGGGACGGCTCTGGGGGGCAGGGCAGCCCTCCCGCACCCCTCAGCACTGCAGGTCTCTTCAGAGGTCACATCAACAAGGCTGTTTGCTCTCTTCCCCTATCATAAAGCTTTATGCTGATAAACGAGGTAAATGCTGCCTCCAGCATCCATCTGCACCTGGTTTAGTTAAGTCAGGCCCCAGCTGTACAGAGTTACACCAAGACAAACGCGACCTCAGAGTCTGGGTAATACCTGATCTCCAAAGCATCTTGGTGGATGCAAGAGAAGCCACAGTGACTTTTCATAGAATCACGGAATGGTTTGGGTTGGAAGGGACCTTAAAGCCCACCCAGTGCCACCCCCTGCCCTGGGCAGGGACACCTCCCACCAGCCCAGGTTGCTCCAAGCCCCGTCCAACCTGGCCTTCAACCCCTCCAGGGATGGGGCAGCCACAGCTTCTCTGGGCACCCTGGGCCAGGGGCTCACCACCCTCACAGCAAACAATTTCTGCCTCACATCTCATCTCAATCTCCCCTCTTGCAGTGGAAAACCCTTNCCGCTGTCCCAGTGTCCCGGTGTGGCAATGTCCCGGTGTCCCGGTGTGGCAATGTCCCGATGTCCCAGCGTCCCGATGTCCCGGTGTGGCGGTGTCCCGATGTCCCGGTCGCTCCCCCGGCTCACACTAGGTGTCACTGCGCGACCTGCGATGGCGGCTTCGCGCCCCCCGCCGGGACGCGCGGGGTTAAACCGCCGCTGGGCGCCGATCCCCGGCCCGCTCCCACCCCCGGGGCCGGGCCATGCTCGGGCCGGGGGGGAAG
>VWZL01005756.1:460146-488569 GCA_013396915.1 Stercorarius parasiticus
CCCCCGACTTGGTTCTATTTTGGAAGTGTCTCCGGGGAGGCAGGCTGTAGGAATGTAATGGCCCATCATACCCACCACGGCTGTGTGCGGCAGTCGCAGCAAAGCCGTCCACCACATCGAAGGAGATGGAGCATCATGGCATTGGGATGAAGGAGACGGAGCGGCACGGCACTGGGATGAAGGAGATGGGGCGTCATGGCACTGGGATGAAGGAGATGGAGCGGCACGGCACTGGGATGAAGGAGATGGGGCATCATGGCACTGGGATGAAGGAGATGGAGCGGCATGGCACTGGGATGAAGGAGGTGGAGCATCACTGCACCAGGATGAAGGTGCTGGCCTGACCTCGCGAGGGCAGAGGAGGTGCTGCCCTGGGTCCAGCCTCTGCGGTGGCATGCAGCACCCGCTCTCCTCTCGTTACTGCCACCTCCTCAGCGCAAATTCTTTTTTATTTCTTCCATTTTAGCAACTTTAATTTCCTGTCTGTCACAGCAAACGCGGACAGAAACAAAGATGCCCGGTTGAGCTGACATCTCACGCGGGCTTAAAAGAAAGGAGGAACCTACTCACATCAAGGGGTAATACGAGGGGGACAGAGGAGCAGAAGGGATGTCTTTGCTCTCGCTGTCCTGCTGGGAAAGCCAGGTCCGAGCTCTTCCCCAGCTCTGGGAGCTGAAGCGAGGACCACAAGGGTTCACCCCCAGGCACTGGGCCTAAAAGAAAATTAGGGATGATTTTACAGTGTCAAAAATGCAAATGTACACACACACAGAAAATCTCAGTTTTGTTTTGTGCTTTATTCGTGAACATACCAGGAAATAAACAATGAATTCGTAGTCCCTGCTCTGGTTTGTTCCTGGATAACCGAAGCTGACATTATAAAGATGACGAAATCCCACTCAGACACCACTGACAAATTGGGAAATGAGAGGCGGAGCAGCAAAACCCATCAGGCACCTGGAGAAAAAAAAAGAAATACATATTAAAAGAAAAATATGCTGTCTTGGACAAAGCAATGGAAACAAGAATGTGGAATGCGCGATACGCATCGACAGGATAACCTGATGGGGCAGAAAATATTTTGGAGATGAGCTCTCTCCAGAAAAGATGGGCTGCAAGAGGCCAGAACGGAATAGAGCAATTTTGCTGTAAGAAAGTGTTGAAAATGAGAGTTTTTAGGCTGAGGAATAATCTCTATAGGGAAGATACTATTTTTTTTTATTTATGACTTCAATTCTAAACTTGAGAGTATATTCCCTGTAGGATATTGCTGCATTCCCAAGATGCCGGACCTGGTCTACACCCCCTCCGTCGCTGTCTGACAAAATCCCCTGGTCCAGCTAATGGCTGTGTATCACTGGAGATACGGGAATGAGAAGTGCCGATCATGCTGTAAATATTAATTAGACATAACAACTACTCAAAGGTTATCAAGCAAAGTAAACAAGCTAAATTACACTCAGCAATGTCAGGAAGCGGAGGGAAAAAAAAAAAAAAAAAAGCCGTTTTCTTTAATTCACTTCCCTGCAGAGCACCGCTGGCTGTTTGACAGCAAGGGAGATGCTCCAAACCCTGGTACCCGTTAGGGCATTTATATTCAGTCTTTCACAAATCCGTTCAAACTTTCATTAAAATCCCTACATGGTCAATGAAAGCTACGTCTCCCCTTTGCCAAACATAAACTTTGAGCTGCTGAAGAGCAGGCGTTTGAGACGGAGATCGCTGAGGTTGTTTGGAGCTCGTCCTCCCGGACGTGTTGCCATCACACCCAAACCATGCCTTCATCTCACACCGTTATAAGGAGCAGAAAGACTGGGCTGACGCTCGTTCATTTGCAGAAAGATGCCCCATTGTCTAACGAACCTCGCGCCCCATCCACTTGTACCAGCATTAATCCCACCAGTAAATACGCCCTAATTCCAGCTCTCTGATTCTCACCGGGGGCAAACCTCCTTGGCATTCCTCTGCCACAGCAGAAAAGAGCAAGACAGACATTATCCTCAGTAATTTTGTTCTTTGCACGCTCCATGTACTTGCTATCACTTTTCCTCCTTTTCAAATGGTACACCATGACCGTTTTTATACATAAATAACACCTTGAGCTCGAACAAAGCATATCCACAGGATATTCTTTAAGTGGGAAATGAACTACCTCAGGAAAAAAATACAGCGTTATTGGAAAATGGAGCACAGCAGGTATTAGCTAATGATACCTAACATTTGTCGTATCTTGGACAGAAAATGAAAATACATACATTAATTAAAAGCAGGCTTTAGGGGAAAATATTATTAACTTGTGCTATAATGAAACCTAAAGGCTTCCAGAGAGATCCATTGTACTGCGGCGGGGTTCAGTTAATTTGATTAAATGCACGGGGCTCGGAGCTTGGCAAGGTGTGGAGAAGCAGCTCATTGCCCTGGAAGAGGGATGAGAAGTATGAGACCTCGCGGGGGACGTGGGAATCTCGATATATCTGGGAGATGGGCAAGGGTTCGGCTCCTGACTGAAGGCCACCATTTAAATAGAGCCTATTTATCCACCCTCAATGGCCAAATTGCAGCCCCACACTCAGTCCCGTGGCTCTCCTAGATGAAAGAAAGGTGGATCAAGGAAGAAAACCACAATTCCATGTATTCTACCTAAGCTCTCTCAATGCTGGCGAGCGCTGCCCGTGGCACAGACCGTACCTGTGGGAACTCAGCCATACCCATGGAAAGCGTGAAGTTAGACTCTAAAAACACTTTTAATAAAAGATTGCTGCCAAATATTGACATTCTGTCATTTGCGAACTAAGATCCAGGAGCGTTTAAAGCCCTGTACTATTTTTAGTTTTCATTAACGGCCCATACTCTGCAGCGATGTTGACATCCCATTACCACCACGGCTCAGCACCACGAACCGTAGCTCCAGGACTTGTGGCTGGGTTCTAGCTTTGCTGTCCGGGGGCGAGGAGATAACAGCTTGTTTCGTTTCTCAGCAGCGGCGCAAAGATTCATTCCTCTGATTGATTGAAAAGAGGGCTTTCAGCAAGACACCAGCCTCTTGGAAAACGTGAGCTGCCGTTGACTCAACCTAGTGCTTTGAGATGAAAGCCCTAAAATTTGTCCTGCTCTTAACCAACCTAAGCAGGATCAATAGCCCCTACTTTAGCAAGGGAGTCGGGGTGCAAGAGGCAATCAGCTGGTGGTGGACCGTGCCAAATTCCCAGCCAGGAGCATGCTTCTTCATTTGTTCTTGAGATGTTTACGTCGAGCTGCCAAGTGAGTTCTGACAACCCCCACGTGCCCAGAATGTGCAACACCGTGGAAGAGTTCAAGCCGTTGTCTGTCATCACCACACCGTCCCTCGGAGCCAGAGCAGCTCGTCCTCTTCTTCGCTGCTTGGACCACTCCATGGACCACCAGGAAGGAGGTTTCACCACGGCATGCACGGGAAACAGCGCTCAATCAGAGAAATGATGATCAATTCAAGGATAAAGTGGGAGTTTTATTTGTTTCCAGAAGATTTGAAACACCTTTTTTTAAAAAAAAAAAACACACAAAAAAAAAAAAAAAAAAAAAAAAAAAAAAAAACAAAAAAAAAAAAAAAAACCCAAAAAACAAACCCAAAAAACAAAACCAGCAAAGCACAGCAAAAGGAGGTTATAACTTGCAGCACGTAGGGCCAGGATGTTTGATCCACTCTGGGCAGATATTGCCTAATGCTCAAAAGCTTTGGGAAAGGAAGATTCCGTCATTTCCCTGGATAGTCTGTCCCAGATTTCCCCATCACAAAACAGTTTTCCTAAGATCTAACCGCAGGCATCCTGGCTGCAAACTGCCAGTTTTCCACAATCCATCCGCAGCAGCCTGGGAAAACAACAGATCGTGCCCTTCCCTGCATCACATGCCAGCTATTGGATGGAAAAGCAGAACTGATTCTCATCTAATTCCAACTTTTCTTTGGACCAGAGATTTGTCAAAATTTCTTATTTGGTAGCAAGGTTCAAAGGGAACATTTACCACACAGCAATTTACTCCGAAGCGAGGGTGGGCGCAGGGGAGGAGATTAACAGCAGGACACAGCACTGACGACGACTCCCAGCATGGAGGAGCATTCCTGTCCTTCCTCCACCCCTAAGATGGTGCTTCCTCCTCGCTCACCACTCGTTGCGGGTGCCCAAAGCCTTCAGCCCCATCCTGTTCTCCAGCTGCACAAGCTCTTTTCATATTTTGAAATCACAAGCACTAGCAGGTATGGAGACGACTGGATGTTCCTACTTGCTTCTCGCCACCTCGCTGAAGAAGGAAGCCCCAAAGCAAAGCACTCAGTGGTTCACTCACTTCATCAGAGTTTGTGTCGGAACGTCCCCCAGAGCCATCACTCTCCTGAAGAGCTGCCTCCGTTACCAACACCTCGCCAAAGTCACACAGGCAAGGATCGCCTTGGGAGCAGAAGGAAGAAGTGACAAATTCTACCTATTTTTAAAAAAAAAAAAAAAAAAAGGTTCTTTGTCTTCTCTGGAAGATTCCAATCCAAAATGAGCACACATGGAGGCAAGTAGCTGTGATTCTTGCTTTAAGAAGCCTATGAGTCTTGGAAAGAGCTTGCCAAGGAGCAGTAAACTCCTCGTTGGAGGTGATGACGTCTCTGTAGGTGTGTACTGGAATAGAAGTATTAAACATAATAACCCGTGTATTCAGGTACCATGGAGAGACCAGTTTCACTGTTCTGTCTTCCCTTAATTCATCCATTTTTTAATTAGATTGTGTCTTGAAAAATATCAAATACGGAGTATAATTTGTTTCCAAGCTGTGGAGATTCAGCACAACTGTTCCAATGGCTAGCTATCCTCAAGATTCAGAAATTACACGTGATTTTCGCCTCAATATACCTCATGTCACTCATGGATTTCTTTCTTTTTTTCTCCCTGCAGTGGAAGGCTCTACGTTACCAATTTCCATTGCATGTATGAGACTTAAAAACTCTAAGCCCTGGACTTCCTTTCAACTAACCAAAATACAGGTTTTTGAGAGTGTAATTGTGCTTATAGCACTTATCCGAACCTTTGCCAACTAATCAGCGTCTTTTTTTACGTTTGGGATGTTAGAACTGGACACAACGTTCCAGTCGGAGCCTCCCCAAAGCAGACGCAGAGGCAGCACAACCTCTCTGCCCCACCAATCTATCTTCTCTTTAGAAAAGCGGATGGATGCCAGTTGGTCTTTCGGTCCCTGGGTCATACGTCACATCTACCTTCAGCTGATCCGGTTGCAGCGACAGAGAAAACCCCTTTCAAACCCCAGTTCTGGATCCACCGGGGCGGATGGATGATGTGCACGTGGTTAGCGGGATGCTCCCACAGACTCTCAAAGCATCGGCACGGTGTTAGAGGTGAAATTTCACTTCATACCTCCGGGGCTCTCCAAGCAGGCTAGAGCTCGTTCAAGCAACATCAAGAGCCCTTAACTTGTTCTTTACATATTTTCGCAACAAATTTGTTTAACATTTCTGCCTTCGCTCCCCATGACTAACAGCTGTGTTGTTCCTATCTAGTAATCCAGTAACAATACAATTAGATAGTATTTTTTCTTTTACTAAAACACTTCTAAAAGCCCTGCTGCCCTTTTTGCTGCTTGCCATTTTTCTCCCCTTTACTCCTTTGTTCTACCAGAGTGCCTCTTTTCCAGCTTTTTACAGTAAATATACAGGGGTTTTTGAGATAGGTTTGTATGCAGCCAGTCCCACTCACCCTATAGGCTGTTCCCAACCACCACGGCATTTCGAGCCCTGTAAACAAAATGCTTCCCGTGACAATATTTGAGCACCGAGATTAATCCACACCTGATACGTCCCTGACTCTCCCGCTGCAATTTAGTGCTGCAGCTGCAGAACAGGGATGACATACCGCTGTATTTCCCGTCTTAGAAATGTGCAGTGTTTAACAACGTCTCTATGGTGTGATTATTGTAATTCAGAAAAAAAAAGTATTTTGTTCCTTCCAAAGCTAAAAGAAAAAATAAATTACCGAGTAGAAAGTAAGAATATCATGTATTGCTTATGAGAAAACCTAAAATGCTACACAAAGTTTGGACCATAATTATAAGAGTTGTGTTACACTTACCTTCTAATGCATATTTTGTTCTCTTCTGATACATTTTCAGAGAAATTATTGATAAGACAGAGACTTCAATCCATCACAGCGATGACTTAATGAGACCCTAAACCAGACATACTGCATTGCTATAACCACTTGAGAGGAGCACGGCACAAAGTAACTATAACAGTATGCTGGAGGCAGAGTTAATTGAAGAGTCATCACATATTTGGCCACCTGAGTACAGCTGCCCTCCTTTACATGGTGAGAGCCCCAGTTCTGTGGCATGACGGTTTTGTTTGGAAAAGAAATCCAAAATGGGAAAAGGGAAAAATATGAAAGGCCACAGTAAAACAGCTCACACAAGCAGGATATTTGCCATTGAAAGAGAGACGATAGACCTGTCTAAAGGTGATGGATAGTCACGCTTACGTACTGGGCACTCTTCCAAGGAGTAACAATCCTGGAAAAATTCCTCCGGGAGAGAAGGACGCCTATGGCGTAGCCCTGGGTCCTTGCAATGGGTCATCGCGCAGGGCAAGAGGAGATGTGAAGGGGACTGAAGGAGTCTCCGTTAGTGCTCTGGGAGCTGAAAGTGGCAGTCCTTAAACGGAGAAGGAAATGGTGGTGGATATGCAACCTCAGGAGGGCTGAGAAACTTTGCCTTTTATAGCTGATGGTGCCTCTGGCCTCTCTAAGAGGCTCCTGCTTTTAGCCCCTGATTTCCTTTGCATCTCACCTGAGAGAGGTCCTGCTAAATGGAAGCTGGAGCTCAGGATGGTGGGCATCAGAGGCAAGATGCCACCTCTCATCTCTGAGCTGGGAGCTCGGGGTCACAGCAGCATCTCCTGCTTTTTTCTACAAATGCTCCAAAGACGCACATTTCCCCCCAGCTGTACTCTCTGACCCCCTGCCCTGGAAAGCCACCCCTACACCCCAACGCTGATCCCACCGAAGCGGTATGGGCTGTTGTACCCAGTGGATTCACCGTGTTAAAGTCTTGGATGAAACCACTTGTCTTAATAGCAAGCGTAAATCCACAAATTATGGTAGGTATGGTAAGGTCTTGATATAACCTGTCTAAAATTAAGATTTATCTCCTGCACCCTGTCCCTGGAGGAACACGTGCACAGAGGCTCTGCATGCACCCCCATTGCCACCCAGCCAAAATGCACCTCCGTGCTCAAATAGTCCTGTCCTCTTGGCTCCATGATTTTGTACAGTCATTAAAAGGATCACGATTTTTAGCAGGAGCAACTTAAAAAAAATCCAAAAACCACTCTGTAGTTCGGTCACCCAGGGAGCGAGTTGTCTGATGCTCGTCGCAGTCCTGAGCGATGCTCCCAAGGGCACGAGGCTACCGAAAATTACTGCCATTTCTGCTCTCCCTTTGCCTTCTTTAGTACTAATTAAGATCTCACAAAATAAAGTATCGGCAAATTTTTGCACTGTCTTTGCTGGTAACGTGACATGGAGCACCCATAGCTAGCAGTCCATAAAAAGCTTTATTTTGGCCCGCCGTTATTAGCTTTATATCGCTTATCCTAACCAAGCTTCTGGGGTTACCAGAGAAGCACCTTTCACTTTCCTCTGCCTGAGCAGGGTAGATCCACACTGACCAACACACCGAAATTTAAATCAGCTGAAATGCCCTGACCTGCTCAGTTGAAAAATACGTTCATTGGTACTTTTGCTATTTGACAGGTATAAAAAAATAAAAAAATAAGGCAAGTACATACACATTTAAAGACCCAAAAGCTACACTGCCGCAGGGAGTGCCGCAGGTGCTCTGGTGCAAGCCAGGTTGGTATGGAAAGGAGCAACGGGAAACCTGTCCTGTGCTCTGTTGTTTGGAAAAGATCCTCTGCCAAGAGCAGCGAACAGAAGTTAAACAAAACTAAAAGCAGCTTAAGCATGAGAGCTGGTCCAGCATCCCTCTGCTGCTGCCCACTGCCTCCCGCTCAGCTGCTTCTTCAGCCCCCCGGGGCGAGGACCCACAGCGCCACAGACTCACTGAGGTTGGAAGAGACCCTTAAGATCACCGAGTCCAACCACCGAGACCACCGAGTCCCCCAGAGCGTGAGCAGAAAGTCCTCTGACAACCGGTCTGGGGGGATGAAGGACCGTTTTCTTTCAGGGTGAAGAGCAGGGAAGGTGCGAATAGCGAGGTGTAACCAGGGAACGGGGCTGAGGGAAAAGAAATAAGTGAAATACCCTTTTAGCTCTCCCTTGACGTTCTGAGCAACTCCAAGGACGCAGCGATGAGCAACCTCGGCTCCCGCTGGCCCTCGGCAAGGCTGAGCGAGGGGTTTTATGGGAGGAAGAAATATCGGGCGTCACCTCCCTCAGTCAACCTCCGAAGCCCCTTCCCCCACGGCTGGATGGCAAGGAGAGCAAAACACCTTAAATCAGCTCCTGACCATCTCCGGTACATGACCAAAGGAATGTGCCGGGTGACACACTGCAAGGTTGTAATATATTGCTGTTTAAAGACCGATAACGGCGCTATGAAAACTGTTCAACCACTGTTTATGTTTCCAGGGCGAGTTTTGCCATTCTCCCTCCAAATCCCAAGGCAGATTAATAGGCAAAATTAATTTTCTTCGGGCCTTTGTGCTTTTCACCGTCACATGATGAGTCTCTGCATTTCTTTTTCGGCAGGCGTTTCCTTCCAATTCAGGGACCCACAATAGGTGGCGAGAGAAGCGGGGAGTGAACAAAGCTCCCGCTCGGAGCCAGGGACTGGTCCTTTCTGCACAGGTTGTTACTGGGAGAGGAGGACAAGATGCAATTCAGAAAGTTAAAGGTATATTTAAATGAAATCGAGCTTTGCAGCTTTGTGAGTTAGAATAAGAAGGAAACCCCACATTCATTTAGAGAACAAGAGCTGGCTTAAATATGTAGAAGAGGCAGACAATCGGCGTAGGCAACACTTTCACAGGTAAACCTGCCGCAACTGATTCATAACGTTACGGACGAACCTGTCACCAGAGCCGACACTGCAAATTAAATTCTGTATTCCCTCCGCAGCCACACCAATATCAGCTATATTAAATCTGTATTTAAAATGGGCTGTTGCGCGTAGGGCTGAGATAAATGGCTCAGTGTGCTGGTAACAGCTTCCCACCTACCGATCCCCTCCTCCAGTCTGGCCAGTGCTGTGGTCATCACACCCAGCCCACGGTGGCCCATGGACTAGCTGGTAAGTGGCCGGGGAGGCACCGCCGGCCGCTCTTGCTGGAGAGGGACGAGGCTGGCACCACACTGCCACCAGCCGCTGCATGAAATGGGGTGAAATTAAGCGATATAACAATAAAAGCCTACAATGCTCCCCCACCTCTGACCCTAGATGTGAGCTTTCCTAATGGGGAAGGCACCCTGTAAGAAAACACATTTGGGAAGGGGATTATGATAAAAAAATTAGGGGTTTTTTCTTCAAATGGTGTTCTTGACCTGCAGAACTTGTTACAAAAAACCAAAAACCATGCAGACTGAGTGTCTGCACCTTCATAACCTGGGTGGAGGGCAAAGAGAAGGATACGGGGGTTTGAATTTTGCTTAATTATCCGTGTGTTTCTCTAATGCTTTGGCCCTCGCCCGCTGTAAATTGACGAAGCTCCATTTCAACGTGTGCAGAAAAAGATGCTGGTTTGGCAGATGCCCGCACCACGGAGGTGGCCATGCTGCAGTTGTGTGTATATCCCATTGCCTGTATGGCATTGGGAATTTGGCATTACATACCAAATTCTACGTAATGATGCATTTTAAGTTAAACACTAGTTGCCAGTAAATAGTATTTCAATTATTTAGGCTCAGAAACTGTACTTTACTAGTACCCCTGCAGCGTTTCTTCCTTTCACTTGACCCGAAGAGCAATTTCGGGGCTAACAAGACAACATACGGAGATCTTCCACTGCAAATAGCTACATTATTTATTATAATTTCTGTGCTTCAAAGATCTGATAAGTGATAAATAATATTCTCTATATTCCTATAGCAATTTGCTATGAATATTTATCCTAGATAATTAAAAAATGCCATGCGCACGCTGAGAAAGAAAAACGGAGCCTGATGGTACTCGGCTGACCGTGATGATGAGCAATTTTGGTGCCACACACACCAGCCATAAGTAACAGTTCCAGGGGAGCTGGTTGCAGCCAGCAGCAAAATGGGCTCGCTCGGTTACGGTCCCGAGGAACAGCTAATGCCCCTGTAAACTATTTGTCACCCGTAAGAACGAGCGGTTTGGAAGGGATTAGGTGTTACTGCCTGACCCACGATCAGCAGCCCCTGGACTCTACACCTTCAGTTGCTTAAAAAAAACCCCAGAAAATGAAAGCAGAAAGTATCTCCTAACCACTAGTAGCTAATTAAAAAAAAGCGCAGTCAGATGCATCACTGCGCAACATCTTTCAGATTTTATCTAACAGGAGATGGGATAATTGAGTGAATTACAAAAGAAAAAAAAAAAGAAGGAAAAAGCTGGAAGGTGAAGAAGAAAGCGAAAGGCACCGGTTGCCGCGAGTCATCCACGCACCACCCCGTCCCCTCCCCGGGCAGCAGCCATGTCGGATACCTGGCGAGAAGCGTCCTCGCTCCCCTTCCCCGAGTCCCACGCCATCATCACCTTCCCCCCCAGCATCCCTGTGCCTGGCCCTACCCGGAGCTGCCGGAGCCACTCCCCAGCGGCCCCCGGAGATCCACCGGCATCCGCAACCCAGAGGTGCTGGTGGAGCAAGACCAAGAAGCCGCGGCTGGTTAGAAACTCCCATATTTATAGAAGGGGGATGTTTATGCAAGCCCTTCCAAGGCTCCAACAACGTATGTAAATTGTGACGATTACTGTTATTAATAATAGCAAATGGACTCGGAGGCTTTCTGCTGCAGGCGAGTGTGCCCTAGGCGTTGTCCCTGAGCACTTTTTTCAGTTGTTTTAAACTGGATAAATAATACAAAAAGAGCAGATTTCAGCAGAACAGACAAATGTAGTCGCAATAGCTTCTTACAGCCACAAAGTCCCCCAGCCTGCAGCTTAAAAGCTCCAGCAGAGTGGAAGCAGATACCTTCTCAGTGCTCATTTGTCTCCGTTCACACCTTGACTCTTTCTGCTTGCAGAACGGCTGGATTGAGAATATCAGGAGTCAATTGACCATCAATGTAATTTCCTTTCTTAATTTACTCTCGTGCTTTATTCGTCATGATGCACTTCCACTCACGACCTTGTTTTGCAAAGGCAGCTCAGAGGCCTATCACAAAATGGGCGAGTTCACTTCGCTGCATCTCTGGTGTATCGTACCCCGACTATTTGGCAGCAGGGAGGCATCTTCTGTTGCAACTGCCTGAGGTTTTCACGAGGCTCATGAAAACATAGCTTCCCACGCTTCGTTTTGCATTTTTAGAATCAACGCTGAATTTGCATGAAGGGGAAAAAATGTATTTTGCCTAATTAGAAATCATTAATTTGAGGGAACAGATGGAAACTGTTTGTTTGTGAGATGGAGATCTTTAGTTTGGTCTGTAAGGGATAGATTGCATCTGGGTAGTACACAGAGTTTCCAGCTCTTTCCTACTGCGGACTCTGCAGTATTTAAAGGCCGTTTGCGTTTGGGCAAACACTTAGAGAAGGAGCTTAAGGCACTTAGACGCTGGAGTGCCAGGGAAATTTGTCATTAACCTCCTTGATGCTTTTGAAAATACCATCATACCATCTCAGGCAGTGCTTTCATTCTTCATGAATGCGGCAGTTACTAATGCAGCTGCGGCTACTACCAGTGAATCCTAGAGAGCAAGAAGATATATTCCGCCCCCGCCCGGGATAGGTCATTATTTAGTTGGTCTCTATCGGTTTTGGTAGGACAAATAAATTGTCTATTTTTGACAACTACACGACCTTCTCCTTCAGCTGCAAAGGGTCGCACAGTTCCCTACAGTCTTATCAGTAGGACGGCCCTTGTCTTACTGAAGGACCGGGGCCCCTTTGGTGTTGTTGCTCTTGGGTTTCTGCCCCTTCGTGCTTGGAGAGGTTGGACTCGCTATGGACCACATCCATAGCAAAGCTTAAGAGCTGAACTGTTTGTCCAAGCACGTTGCGTCATGTTGGTTTTTAATTGTATGTGAGAAAGTCAAGATCTAGAAGCAAACGCGTCGCATCCAGGACACCAAGTGTTTGCATCAGCACATCTTTGTAAGGGGATATGGTCACCTCTGGATCCCGCCTCTGCTTCCTAACAGGACAGTGAAGGTGTGGAGCTTTCAAAGCTTAGTGCAGGACAATAATAATAACTACTCATAATAGAAAATATTCTCCTATTTCAGCAAATTCCCTGCCACATTTGAGTACCAATATTTCCATTTTGGAAATAACTTGCTCACTAGATGAACGGTCTGTAAGAACTGGGGAACAAATACAACTCGGAAACCACACTTCTCTCCCCAGTGCCAAGGATGATCACTGGGAATACAATTTCCGCTTGCTGTCATCCACACATTTCAGCCTCGCAGGGAAAAGTGCGCTCCTCCTTGGTGGGCAGCTTCTTTCACTCTCTTTTAAAATAATTTTCACGTTCACTTTTTTTTTTCTTCCCAGTTTTGGGATAAGAGAAGTACCATTCTTGGGAAATGGAGCCTGGATGCGATAGGAGCCACTGCCAGGCAAGGACCTGCCAGGTATTTTTCTGCCGTTTCTGAACACAAAAATGAGATTTCTGTGGCTACCATGTGAATTGAGTTAAAATAGAAAATAAAGGAAAACAGGGAGGTTTGGGGCAGACTGAAGGCTTTAGTCATATCTCATTTTAAACTGAAAAATAACCTACTATTGTACAGTCTTCCGAAAAGGATTAGAAAATGTCCGGGGTATAGAAGAGAAAAATAAAAGATGCAAGATCTTATGACAGAAGAAAAATGAACAATGACAAAAATCCGCTATTGTCCAGTTCTCTGAGGGAACGAGGTGCCCAATCTGTGCTTTCTGAGGCTTTTTGCTGAATATAATGCCATTTCTCAGGCATGTTGCTTTCTGATAACCGTGGATGAAGTGTTTGTTTCAGAAAAATTCAGCATGGTCAGAAAGCCATGCATATGAAAGGCTCATATAAACTGATTAGCAGTGAAAGAAGAATGGAGATGCTATCTTGGCTGCTAGCACAGCTTTCTGAAAACTTCCCTGTAATAATTATACTGAATTATATTCTCAAATACAAAGCCCGACAGATAGCCTATTGTAAGCTGAATTAAAAATCACAAATCAGAAGCTGATTCAAACCACAACTCATTAGCACATGTCCAGACACAGGAATGAAAAAGGAGTCATATCTGAAAAGCGCGGAGATCGAAGTTGTATCTGCCAGTTTGCTCCCTGGGCTCAGGCTCAGCTCCCTCTGAGAAGGACTAGCTGGTCCCTGAATGAGCTCAGGGAACGAAGCTGCCTCTTGCATTAGGGCTTAATTTTGCAGTCTCTTAAGCGAAACACCCCTGAAATTCCCAGGAGACTTTTGAGTTACAAAAGCCAAACCCGGTTATTCGGGGCAGAGAGGGATTGCCAGTACCAGGGGTTAACTTTAAGCTCAGGTGGGCTCTAGTGTAACTTTAGGTCGATGAGTCTCCTCACCACATGTGCTCACCAGTTATCATTGACTATAAAAGGTGAAATTTCCCCTGGTGAAAAGCTGAAAATTCCCTGGTGACTATGAAAGGTGAAATTTCCCTGGCCCCAGACCCAGAGGAGGTTCACCTCCCCAGGCTGTGGGATGGTGCAGCGGCCAGACATGCCTTCCTCCTTAAGGGTGACCTAGTTTAAAATAAACATTAAACCAAATCATTTAGTTAAAAGAATATTTTAGAAAAGACATGAGATGACTGGAAAACATTCTAAATAAGGACAATTCCTTAATTCATGGTTTTACATCTCAAGTGTCATATTTTTAAATTTAGCTGCATGCATTTTTAGAAATGAAAACCAGCAACTCCAACAAACTTCAGAAGGATGGCAGAAGCTCTTGGATAAACTGATAGAAAATTATGAAGACATTGACTAGCAAAGCATTAAGGCTGCAAGCGTTTCCTTTTCATAATCAGACAGTTCTCCAACAGCCACACAAAGGGAGAAATGAAATGCCAACCGTGGATACCAGCAGAGTGGTTTCCTTGGCAATTGTAACTATGCAAAAGACTTTCGTGGCCTCCTGTCTGCCTAATATAGGCAAACGTTTAAGCCTATCAACTGATCTATAAAGATGAGTTCAACTGAAGTCAGACCTTCTTATTAATTTGAAATCATAGGGCCGTATCCGAAAAACAACGCAAGTTATACATACCTGTGAGCATTTCAGCAACCCAATGGAATTCCTCGATGGCTCATTCCCTTGCTCACAGCTCTGTGTATATTTTCGTGCTTTCATGGATTCGTAAGACGAAAAGCCAAAATGGTCAAGGGCAGAACCGGGAGGAATAGCGTAGACCCAACCTGGGAGAGACTAACAAGGTTTCTGTTTGAAAGCTGAACTTCCCTGACACTGGCAACCCCCTCTAGATTAGATGGACATTTCCAGAGAGAGAAGAACACACAAAGCTCATTTAGGACACACGAACCACTTTTCTTGGCTGTTGCTGTAAGGGGAGGGGGTTTTGTTTGATTGCCTTATTTTTTTTCAATAGTAGAATCCCAGCCTGGTCTCCCAGGCTCTAATGTATTGCTTCAGCTGCTCAGAGTCAGAGTTGCTCCTGCCAACGACGAACAGATTGATCATTTTATCTGAAGGCGATGAAACCTGCTTTGGCCCCAGCACCGGGGAATTCCACATTCCTGGAGAGAAGATCCAGAGCAGATCATTGCCCAAGTCCAAATGCACGTTGGCATGTACAAACACTTGATTGGGGTTTATTAAAGATAATTACTTCTTATAAATAAGTTGTGCGGCCCATGTTTTGTCCTTTAAAGAACACCAGCTACCTGGAAATGATTACTCTTGTGAACTGCTTTTACATTCCTTTGTTATGAATCAATGGGGGAAAGTAGATGACGTATAAAGATTAATTCACAAAATTAAACAGGGACCTCACGTTTTATTCTTACATCAAAGGGCAGGGGGATAATTCCCAAAGGAGGAGGCAGAGCGGATGAACACCATGCATAGGGCCCTTGGAGGGGGCACGGGCAGGATTGGGGTCCCGCTGCCGGGGCCCTGGTGTCCTCCTCCGTTTGGGGTAGAGTTGGTCTCTTACAGCCATGCCAAACCTGGCCCTCCCCTGGCCCCACAGGGGACCGTATGGAAGGGGAACCCCCCAGCGCCGCTGTGCACAGGGAGCCCCCACTGCGGTTCCTCGGCCTCGGGGAGGAGGGGGCTCAGGGGGGAGCAGCGACAGCTCATCGACGTGAAAAATGCTTGCGTTGTTCTGCTAATACAGGGAAGATGGATGAGGTTTAGTTGACTTGGAGCCTCTATCGCTTTAAAAGTAAAAACAGAGCCTGTTACTATTGCAGCTAATTTTCTGAAGGGTGTATTAAATTTCAGCCATCCTACATGAAGACTTAAAATGAGCTCTCTAGCTAACTTTAATTAAAGAAAAAAACCACACAACCCGTAGTCTAGATTTGATTGACGTTGGATATAATTAATAACCTTTTCACAGTCTGAAAATGACTGATGCGGGATTAATCCAAGCCTGCGTGCCCTGCACATGCCATTCCCCAGCCAGGCACGGAACTGGGGCTGCTCCCGGTACCCCGAGGGAAGCCATACGGGGGTAGACGTACCTGCCACCGCTGTTTGCTCTCACCGCATCCCAACCACAACTATCTCCCAGGGATCAGATGCTTTTGCCAGGTCTAGCACTCCCGGAGGACGCCTGCCACGTGTCAGGGACCGGGGCGACGTCTGCATGGTGGCCATCAGCTCGTTGGAGACTTGGCTAGGGCTTACGTCTGATCTCCTGGTACAGAGGTGTGGATAGTTATTGGGCAGGTACCATCTTAGCATATGAAGACTGAAAAAATCACACAAATCCAATTACATATTTACCCAATAATCCCCGTCAGGGGCAGGTAGGGTGCCAGTAGCCAAGTTCACCAAGTACTGTAGGAGTTAGTAGGAGTTAGCCTATATTAACACGCTATTTTTCCTTTCCTTTTTCCCTTGATCTGTGCCTTTCATCAGTATTTCTTCTTGTATCATCCACATTGGATGTTGTAAATAAACGGTGCTTTGTTTGCCAGTAGGAGTACCCCATCACGCTCCCCAGAATTTCCTACAACAGCAGGGAGCATGCCAGAATCACAGGGGCTCCCCAAAAGCTTATCAGGATCCATAAAAAGAAATAAATAGAATATTTTTATATAAATTAGCACAGAACCATAACAGGCTTTATATTGTTAAGTCACCCCATTGACCTTCTCATCAATCTGAGAGTGGGATTTTAACTGAAAATCCATCCTTCTTATTCAGACCTTCATTTCCTTCTTCCCACTTGGTTTCATTACTTGTATTTTTTTGCCTTATGAGTCTCTGGCTCGGGCAGACAGCTCCTGGCCTGGCCATGCCCCCATGACACCTCAGCATTGCCTTGGGCACCCGAGAGTTGAGCTGTTGGGCATTGAGGAACCATCTACGGCAGGAGCTCAGCGCAGCAAGGGGCCCGTCGCGCGGCACTGCTCCCGTGTCGCGGCCTGGGCGCGTCACAGAAGGCACAACGGCAAGGCAGAACAGGGCAGAAAACGGTTTTATGGCTGCTAGATCGAATTAAGGAATAAAATAATTTGTGCCTGCAGCAAACAGAGTCATTAGCTGCAGCACACCCAGAAAACTCCTCTTAATTTCTGGGCGATTAGGATGCTTTGCTAAGACTTTTAGCAGCCTCCAAGCTCCCATTTAACCTGCCAGGAAAAGGACCAGAGTGAGCCCGAGTAGGTTGGGTTTATTGGGGGGGTGGCAGGGCTCCTCTTGGAGGTATCCTGAAACCGTGCCTCAGGGCAACCAGCTCATGGCTTTCAACCCAAAGACAAAAGCTACTAAAATGAATTTACAAAGATGTAAGCGCCTGAAAGCTGGTTTTATGGAAAAAATTATCTCTTCAGGCACAAAGAAACAGACTCACGACAAGCAGCTCTGCCTTTCCAGCACAACCCTACGCCCCACGCTGCTTCTATTTATCCTACAGAAAGATTACTGCCAAGTACCCAAGAAAGATACAAGCTACGAGTCTGATTTTCAGCCCTTATCATGACCATTAGTTACAAAATGATATCAAGTAACTCATTCTAAGTGTTTGGCACAGTGGCTGTGGTCTGTGGGCAGGCTGGATGAAGCACAGAGCCCGGGGTGGCTTCTCCTGGAGATCACTGTGGCTGATTAGTTCCCTAGTTCCTGCAATTATTAACCTTAATGAAATTTTGCTCTCTAATAGCTGCATAGCTATTGATTTTTAATTGTTTTGTTTTTTGCCTTGAATTGATTAATATCAATCCTGAAAGGCATGCACAGCAGGAAGAGTCATTTGTCATTTGCAAATTAACATGGAAGGAAAATGAAGCCAGTAAGCAGCCGTGCATGAGAGAGATGCTGGGAGCATCCGTGGGCCACTCGTGGCGAGCATCCGAGGACCAACCACGGCGAGCATCCCGGCCCCAGGCAGCTGCGGGCCATTAAAGCTCTGCCGGGAGGGGAGAGGATGAGAAATGAAGGGCAGGTAAAGATCGAGCATCTTGCTCACTGGCTACGGCAGCGTTTATACCTCCTTCGGCTGCTGCACTGGGTACCGCTCCCAGCAGAGCAAACACCGAGGAGGAGGCAAGAAGTGCCCTAACGCCCAAGACTGGCCAGCTTCTTGGGGTATCATTGTCTCTATTTCGTAATTATATTTTATAGAAGACCTTTAGCGTAATTTTCTCTGGAAGGTGTATGTAGAGACAACTAGACAAGCTAGGATTTTTAAGCCAGTTGTTCAGTTTTGCTGTGACTTGCATTCGTTTCAGCCGTGGGCAGTGGAGGGACGGCCCTGAGGTGCTGAGGGGTCTGCACGGCGCGGGGTCACTGCGCATGGACGCGGTCATGGAAAGCCTTCTTCAACATTAGCCCAGGAAATCAAAAGAGAAGTTAATTTATTATCACAAAATTTGCATGTACAGAACTAGCTCACTCGGCGTCTGAGCTACATCTAATGTAAAAAAAGATGAATTCTTCCTTGTTACATATCCAAGATGTTTCTTTAATTTAGATTAAGTGGTATCCCTAGAGGCAGCACAAGGAGGCCTACCTAGTTCATAAACAACAACTCAAGCTTTAAAAAAGTTCACACATTGGTATATTCTCTTCAGATGAAATAATTGTCAAGCTAAACAGGGGAGATATGCTAAACAGCACCATTAGAAAACAGACGGAGGTTAATATCCAATAGCAACAAGGAGCAAGGGAGGACCGGGAGCAAGATGCAGCCCTTCTCCTGAGTAGTCACCAGGCTCCTTACCTGGGGAGTGGTGGGGACAGTCCTGGGCATCGAGCCGGTGCCACCTTTGATACCACTATTACCACCACAACCCTCACCCACAACGAGCCGCGGTGCTGCGCTTTGGCCTGAAGACTCCCATGGGAGAGGAAATCTTGACCCAAATCCGCACCATTTTCCCGAAGCTGGTAAATGTCATGCTTAAAAGGGTACTGTTTCACCTCCTCCGTCCCACCCCGGGATGGGTCAGTTATGTCACCTGCACCGCTGTGCACAAAGCAGGGGAGCCTGCTTGCTGGCAAACAAACCCCCACAGCTTTCTACCTTCAGGCTGGGACCAGCAGAACTCCCGAGGGGGCGAAGGAGGTCTCTCTCCTGCGGGAGGCGAGCAGCCTCCAGCCTCAACATTCCATTTTTCCCCCGAGCATCCTGCAGCAGGGATGCAGGGATGCAGCTCAGCACATCACTCCCAGCCACCCACCATCAGCACGCGGGTGCCCGGGTGGGTGTCTGTGGATGGTGAGTATTAGCTGTGTCCCCCTGCCGAGCCCCCACCCGCTGCCCCACCAGCACCGCACCGGCACGGGCAGCGGGGGCTGCCATTTGCTCTGGATTAACGTCTTGCCAGGGCACATCCCTCCTTCCTCCCCGTCAGCAGCTCGGGGAGTCACAGCCCACAGCAATTGGCATTTCCACAGGCTTTAGCATTTACCTTATTTTCCTTTTTTATTTCAACATGCATGGAAATCCTGGGTCTTAAGGAAGAATACGGCTATCCAGGATATTTATCCTCCAGCAGCCTCTCGTTCAGAGGAGGGGTGCTGCTTACTCAACTCACACTGGAAACGTAAATCTCTTAGTAGAAAAGTGTGCAAACCAACATGCAGCGGAAGTCTCTGCTTGCCTTTTCGATACATAGAGAAAATAACTCTGCACACAGGACATACCTGTGGGGTGGTCCAAACCCAGCTGGGGCATTGCCATACACACACAAAAACCTGAAATTCCTCGTAAATGAGAGGGGCAGGGTCGACACCGCAGCCCCTTAGTCTTTATAATTTCAAAGTTGCCTATGCTTTCTCAGTTTTAAGAAACCCACATGACTACTCACCTTCCAGTTGACCAAAGTAATGCAGGTGTTGAGAAGCAGGAGCCAGTTTAGTCTGCTTTTCCAAGCGGGATCCTTCCAGCATGTAGGCCCCTGTAACCTCTTTGGAGGAACGCATGGTCTGGTCAGGAGATATTAAGTTCCTTGTCTCTGCACAAAATTTTGCCGAACCTTCAAACTTTATAAAGTCTGGAATTTAAGAAACCTTCTACAGTAATAGCTGGCAAATTAATATACGTAAAGCAAAATTTTTTAATCTCTGGAATTCAGGAATTAATTTAATTTTCTTTCTCATGTTTATAAGATTAAATAAAATGCATTTTATGTTCCCCATAGATATGAATTACTGTGCATTTCATTTTGACATTTGATGCGAGAAAGCATTAATACAGAGAAGTCTGGGTCAGATACGATTTCCGTGCCGCCTCTATAGGTGAAATGGGTTGCTTGCTCCATACAAGAGAATTCCAGGATTCAGTAAACCAGGAGCGGTTTTCCTCCTTTTCAGTTTCAGGGCTGGTGGGGTGCAGGGGGCAGCAGCAGCACCCTTGGGCAGAGGCAGGGGGTCCTGCCCGTCCCCCCACCTGAGGGCAGTCTCCTCTGCCCTAATGGAAAATTCCCCTGGCACCTGGCAAGACGCGGCTTTTTGTACTTTTCTGAGGCTGTATGACACTGCTGCGCATTAATTAGCTTCTCAGAATCGAGGTACTTCGATGCGTAATTATGAGCAAGCATTTCGAGAGAAATTACACTGGGATAAAGGCTCAGCCGTACAACACAGCAGAGCCCGCATTTTCTTCCCAGAACGTCTCTATTTGTTTGATGTTATGGTGAGGGCCACCCCCCGCGGTGGCCGCTGAGCCACGCAGGGAGGCACGGCTGGACCACGGCTGCGATGCTGGGGACGGGTTCAACCCTAGGGGACTCCAAATGGACCCCCCCTGCCCAGGGAGAGGTGCAGCCCCCAAGCCCTGCTAGGGCTGGACCCCCGCCAGGCACAAGCTCCCTCAGATCCAGGCATCAGCCAGCTCACAAGGGAGCTGACACGTCCTTCCAGAAGATGCTCTTCTTGTGTCGCTGCCGTCACTCACTCGTGGGTTCGCTGTAGGTGGCCAACGCAGCACTGAGCAGCTTAACCCTGCCAGGGAGCAGTGGGAAGAGGAAAACCACCATTGTGCACGGTCACTCATAAGCCCCTGAAAGGAGGGTGTAGCCAGGGCGGGTCGGGCTCTTCTCCCAAGGAACAGACCATGGGACAAGAGAAAACAGCCTCAAGTTGCCCCAGGGGAGGTTTAGGATGGATATAAGGAACAATTTCTTCACTAAAAGGATTGTCAAGCATTGGAAGAGGCTGCCCAGGGCAGTGGTGGAGTCGCCATCCCTGGAGGTGTTTAAAAGCCGGGCAGACGTGGTGCTGAGGGACATGGGGTAGTGGGGGTTTGGTCAGCGTTGGGTTGGTGGTTGGACTCGATGATCTGAAAGGTCCCTTCCAAGCCAGGCAATTCTGCGATTCCGTAACTCACGTACCTCCAGCTGTGGTCTCTGCATTTCATTGGTATTGTCCCAAGAAACCCTTCTGGCAGAGGGGAAGCAAACCATAGCTCCGTTTTCTCCCCCAGGGGCAATATTTGCTATAACACCCCAACTCCTCCAGGTCTGGGGACTGAGTTTGCTGGGGCCATTTCCCACAAAGCCGGGGCACCCAGTGAAGCCCGAGTCTGGGTGCCAAACACCGCACCCAACGTTAAACGCACACCGTATTTCATCTTCTTATATTCCCCAAAATCGACATTAGCGACAAGAGTGAGGACGGGAGGCTCACACGTTGAGAAGACAAAAACAGAAGAACTCTAGAAAGGGCAGGGGGAATAGCGACGTTGCCCTGTGAAAGGATGCGAACTGCTCTCGGAGACGGAGGGAACTGCAAGAGCCATGCTGCGCCCTGCAGCGAGGAGCTGCCCGGGCCGTGCGGGTGACGCAGGGCTCTGCCTGTCACCCCCGTGTCCCCGCTCCGAGCTGCCTCTCCTGCCCCTCGGGACGAGACAACCAGCGTGTGCCCACCCCATGGCTCGCACTTTCGAAGCAGCAGTGAGATTTTTCAAAAATACTGTTTCCCAGTGGAAAATAAACTCACCGTGAGCTGGAACAGAAAGGGAACAAGCAGCCGAAGGAAAGGAAATGCTTAGCTACAGTAGGCATAAAAGAAAGCAGGCTTTATTTCATCTTTGCAATGAATGGAGAAAATTGATTCTTCGTCTTTTTAAAGGATAAAAAGATCGCTATGGTTGTCAAAATAGTTTAAATTTATTAGTTTCTCTAGAAAGCATTTTGGAGTGGATTCTTGGTATTGCAATGCTTTACTTTTTGAAACTTCTGTTTAATAGAATTTCTTTAAAAAAAAAAAAACAAGTTTTTTTTTTCCTCTTAGCTATGGTTTTGGTTTGTGGGGATATTAGGCTCTTGCCGCTTTTTGAATGTACGTTGTTAATGGCTCTAAAGGCAGTTGACATGACCAGTTACGGCCCTGCCTGCTCCCTTTACTCATTTTGCTTTCATTTGAAAACTTAGGACAGGCTTCAGAGCAACTTCTCTTTAGATTTATAAACAAAACACTCCCATTTACTTGCAAGCCTTAGTTACAAATGACTACAGGTTTCAGGATTTGATCTATAAAAACTATATATATTAAACCAAGGAGCACTACAATGGTCAGTTAGCTAAAAAATGAGGTACAGCTTTTTATGTCCACATTCGTTGTTTTTTCTGGGTACAAACAGAAAGAGAAGAGGGAGCGAGGAGCCTGGTTCCGAGTCCTGCTCTGCTACAAGCCAATATTTCTCTTTTCTATCGGGAAAATGACCAACCGAAATGGAAATGCATTATATGGAGAAAAAAGCACTTCCCGGGCAGACTTTCTGGGCCATTACACTATTAGGGCTTGAGTTCTCCCAAGGCATTAATTACTGGAAATCATCACCTGAGGAGTCAGCACCTTCCCCTTGGCGAGTGGTTTTGTGTTGCGGTGAAGCTGCTGATGGGAGACCCAAGATGCCTGCGATGGCCAACACCCTGACAAATCGCTCCCCACACGTTTTCTCCCACCTGGGTCATGCTGAGCTTGAGGGAAATAACGTATTATTTAATTTATACTTCTGGAGAGGGTGACACAGGGAGAGCTGGCAACGCAGCCGTGCCATGTTGGAGAGGATCACAGAATCATAGAATCTTCATGGTTGGGAAGGACCTTTGAGATCATCAAGTCCAACCACACACACACACAAAAACCCCTACAATCTCTGCCCCTAGAGCATGCCCTGAAGTGCCAAATCTACACGTTTCTTAAATCCCTCTAGGGATGGCGACTCAACCCCCTCCCTGGGCAGGCTGTTCCAGTGCCTGACCACTCTTTCAGTAAAGGAATTCTTCCTAATATCTAATCTAAACCTCCCCTGCCTCAGCTTCAGACCATTTCCTCCGGTCCTGTCATTATTCCCCTGGGAGAAGAGGCCAACACCCACCTCTCTGCAACCTCCTGTCAGGTAGTTGTAGAGGGCAATGAGGTCTCCCCTCAGCCTCCTCTTCTCCAAACTAAACATGCCCAGTTCCCTCAGCCTCTCCTCATACGGCTTGGTTTCCAGACCCCTCACCTGCTTGGTAGCTCTCCTCTGGACCCGCTCCAGCACTTCAATGTCCCTCTTGTACAGAGGGGCCCAGAACTGAACACAGCACTCGAGGGGAGGCCTCACCAGTGCCGAGTACAGAGGCACCATCACTTCCCTAGGATCCCAAGGTAGAACCTTGACAGGGCACCTGCCCAGTTGGCCAGGCAGAGCCAGGATACCAGCAGACCACACTGGATCCATCCCACCATCCACGCATGGAAGGTCTGACCTTACCTCCGGTGAGAGCCAGATAAGGACGCTTGGTTTATCCCTGCTGTGTAACTCTTTCGATGATGCAGCGTGGTGGAAGAGGCATCTCTGACACCGACACTCGTGGTTGCTGTCCAACAGTACCATTATAAAAAGCCTCTTTTTACTTTTTTTTTAGATTTTTAAAGAATTTTTTACTCTTCCAGTCTTTTTCAGATTTTTAAGGAACTTTGTTCTCCTGGTTTTAACATTACAATTTGTCAGATGCGAGAACCCAAGAGTGATTTCCAGGGCAGACAGCAAAGCCACTGAGCATCACGAGATGAAGAAGGTGAATCCTTTCTTCCCACGAGATAGGGTTAATGCCAGGGGAGCGTTTGGGCACCTGAGGGCTGTCCGCTGCAGATTGGAGCTGCAGCCATTTAAAGGGCATTTCTACACGATGTTGAGTGAGAAAAATAGTGTCTCTGCAGCATTTCTAGCCCCGGTCATAGGGCAAGTGTGGTCAGCCTGGGTCTACTCCTGCAAAAGCCGTAAATCCCTAAACCTCTTGGCTCAGCTCCTCAGAGGCACTCAAGAGCCCAGTTTCATTTCAACCAGCTGCACCGGTTCCATTTCAAAGCTGGCATTGCTCCTCTTGGGAAGACGCTGCTCCGGCTAAGGCAGCCGCACTGGTGGCTCTCGGGGACGAGAGCTGCTCTGCCCCGGCTCCTGGGGGGTTTCACCTAATGGAAGGCTGGGCTCGGGCCAAGCTCCACTTTTCTAGTAATTTTACTGCATGAACCAGAAATACAAAGCGACAGGGATGGAAGACGACCAGATGTTGATGAGAGGATGGGAGCAGCTATTCCAGACCAGTTCATCCCCACGTTCAAACCCAAGCCTTTCTCTCCGTGCCACATTTAGCTAAGATCGTATCAATTGCTCGTCTTGAACCTGCCTACTACAATGAAAATTACATTTCAAACAACCCCTTGCTGTGACCTGCTGTTTTTGACACAAATCGTTAAAAAAAACCCCATCTCATGGTGTGGGAAGGACAAATACAGCCACCACAGTCCTGCTCGCGCTGGCTTTGTGCTCCTGCTAGCCAGGAGACCTCGCATGCTGCAAAGTCAAGTCCAAAAATTAACATGGGATCTCAAAACCTTTCATAAAACTAGCTGTTACCCCAAAATGCATGTTTTTCAGCCTTCGCACCGAATACACACCAAATACACTCCACTTTAACCGTGGAGACTGGCATGTGTCACCTGCCAGGCTTAATTTTAAATAATGTGTTTGTTAAAGTCAACTGTGTCCTCAAGCGATGGTTTACTCAACCCCAACGGTGGAGGCTGGGCTCTGCTGAAAGGTGCTACAAGGGAACAGGGATTTGGGGAACCGCTGTTTGAATTTATGGGCACGCAGAAGAGTTCCAGCTGTACGGAAGTTACACACTGCTATAAATTCTGGTTTTGTAATTGGAAGTCTTTCATAAAACTAAGTAGTTAAAATAGTAAATGGGTATTCATTTTGCAATGAGTTGTAAATACAGCATCGTAAATATTAATCATCATGCAAACATACCAGCAAGCCTTGATTTTAATATATGCCTTCCAAATGTGACAAATTTCGCTTCAGATCACATATTTTGCCAGCTGGGCATTAATTTGAGAAGCTCTACTTCAGCGCTTTATTAAGCTTTATCTGTTTATGTCACGATCAAAACAAATAGCGCAAAGTGAGGAATGGAAAAATATTGTTTCAAACTATTTACCTCTAACTGCTGCCAGCTGCTCCCTTCCGCAACCCGGCTTCAACCAGCACCAGCCCCGTCGGGGAGCCCGGGGATTTCATCTCTCCCAAATACATGAATCCTTGCAGCAAGGATATTTATTACTTATTTCTCAGGTCCTAAACTCGGCCATGCCCATGCCCCACTCTGGAGAGAACTAATTAATTCCGGCAGAAAGCGGGTTAAAAGGCTGAAATGGTATTCTTATTGTTTTATGTTTATATACACTGCGATATTTTTGTTCCTAGAAGCCCAAGAAGGTAGCTCAAACTAATGGCGCAGCAAAATTGTGGTCAACATAAACAAGGATTTTAATATTCGACTCGATCGCAGAAACGTGGGGGGACGCAAAACGAAGGGGCGCGTGGCCAGATGGGGGCTGGGTGCTCGGGCAGACCCAACCCAGGGCGCGGCTGAGCAAATAGATGTCTCCGGCTTTTACAGAGTAATAACTTAGCAGTATACACTCCCATTCTAATCCCTGATGAATTATTTCACTAGAAGTATCTCGCAAAAAAAAAAAAATAAAAAAAATAAAAAAAATAAAAATCTTACAGGCACAAAAATCTAGATTTCCACTGAAACCTCAGCAGGGTATTAATGCGTTTCGCTAGAGAACAGCCTGGAGACGCGTCCAGCGGGCTGAGCCTCGCGGCTGGGGGACACTGATGCTGCTGACGCGAGCCCAGAGCCCGTTTCGGCGGGGGGAGAGGAGGGGTTGGCGTTGGAGAGCTAACGCAGCCCCGCCGCGGCAAACCGCTGCCAACCCGCCTGCCTTTCCTCAGCCCTTCCTTGACAGTGGGCAATGAAACTCGAGCCACCTCGAGTTTAAATATTTATACTTTGATCTGAAACGTAACAGCTTTCCTGTGGTGTTTCGTTGCTTTATATTCCCCCTGTATGTTTAAAGGCAGAAGTCTAAATACCTGTCACCGGGAACAGTAACAGGCTATATATTACGGCCGTTAATGTTTTTTGTCCTTTTCCACTGCATATTCAAGTTTGATGTGTGCCGCGCTCTCTGGGCTCTGCAGTTAAACGCCATTTATAAATGTGCAGGTGATGCCATAATTTACCAGCGTTTCAGAAAAAACTAACCCTGGGATATTGCCGTATCATCCCGCTTTTTAAAAATCCCGTTCCCAGTGGGGACAGGGAAGAGGTGACCGCCGGCCAGCCCTGCCGTACCGACCTGGCCATGGCGAGATAACTGCTGCCCCTCGTCTCTGCCCCTCCGTTCAAAACTAGGCAAGGGAATTAAAAGCATCTTCCACCTCCAGTGGCAACTTTCCGGTTTCCCCTGCCAGGTGCCGGGATTACGCAGAGAAAAACACGAAGGGGCAGCACAAGCCGGCTCCAAGCACGGCATGCAGAGATTTCCCAGGGCAGGGGCTCCCCATCGCAGGGAACCAGAAACAGAAAGGGCAAAACAGCAGAAAATATACTTGCCCCAATCCTTACGAGCACCCAGTCCCACCCAGTATCCCAGACAGGGTACTGAGGAGGGATAAACAGCCTTTTTCTCTTACCCACGGTAATAACTGGGATGTTTTAAGTCTGCAGAAGCAATCAGAGGATCAGACCGCAGCCAGACAGGAGGAGACGGAGGTTTGGTGCCTCCGGGTGATAACGCGGATCAATGACACTCGGTTTCTGGAGTGCGTCCTGCGCCCCGGCTGTCGGCTGCACCTGATTTATGGGAAATGAGCATCACCCGCGAGAGCTCGTATTGAAAATGAAATAAAACACAGGATGAAGAAGTGAGGGAAGGAGGGTTTCTGGAATAAAGTGGGCAGCAAGGTAGGAGTGCAAAGATAGCGTCAAGGTAACTTCTGGAGTACGCAATGGCTTTTTTACACGAATAATCCTGAAGCAGTTAATTTAGCTGCAGAACAGTATTTACTGACCTCATATACACCTCCTGCACATTATCATGTCTCTGTATAAACGATATTCTCAGGTTTTTGTCTTGTTTTCCTTTGCAGGGCAGGTTAGGGGCCAGCGTGTGCTGCCTGATGATGCGCAGAGCTCCAGAAAAGCGGTGGAGGAAACCTGGCCCTCCCGCCTCCTCCAGCCGGTGTGGAGATTTGTCTTCTCTTTCCCTTCGGCATGTTTGGATGCCTTGCCGGCTGCCCCCGAGCCCCCTCCTGCACCAGCTGGCCCCGTACGATGGGGGTGCCCGGGGAATTCCTGCCTGGAGGCTCCGGGAAATGCCCCCTCCGGAATGGATCAGCACCTCCTAAGCTTGCGAAAGCTGAGGTGACCAAGCATTTGGCTCCTCCCCGGCCAGGTTTGCCCTCTCTGATTCAAACCCATCTCGCCACGCAACATGGCATTGCCCAGAAGGGGAAAAAACATCTCTGGGTGTTCCAAGCGGTCCTGCCATGGATGAGGCTGGTGTCTCCGGACAAGGGGGAAACCTGCCTGGACAAACGCCAGCGTATGTCGTCCAACCAACCTGTTCTAGACATTTTATACACGTGCGGCAGAACCAGCATGCAGCTATTAATATTAAATCAAACTTAGGGGTTTATATTTCACGCACTGTAACACCCAGCTGGAAATAAAATTGCTTAGTAGATGGGCTGAACATAGAAACAGTGCAGTATAAAATATTTCACTGTTTGCTTCGTTTCACATAATAGCTATTTCTATTATTAATTGCTTATCAATTGAAACACGACTTCTCTGGAAACAACCGCATAAGAAATGTGCTTCTCCTTGAGTGAGGTTGACGGAAAAAATAAAGCGTTGTGGAAGGCAGAAGTAACAGATGTCACTCAGGCTCCCCTGTTCCCATCTCTAATTAAGTTAGTAACCAACCAGCTTTTATGAACTTTTATTTTTTTTTAAGATAATTTTTCCTCTAGTTTAAAAATATCACATTTCTGTTACACAAGTACTAACTGCTCAGGCGTTATTTACCTTTTGTCAAGACCATCTATTTGCATATATATATATATGTATTTTAATATTGATTTTTTTATGTTTCTGTATTATTCTGCTACACACTATAGAGTGAACCACCAGAACCAGGCAGCAGCTGTGCAGCTTCCCCACCCGAGCAGCCACCTCAACGAGAAGCCCCCGTGAGCCGTTCTCCGGCACGGGGGAGAGCTGCCGTGACCCTCTTGTTGGGGCGACGTCCGTG
>VWZL01005756.1:488596-563761 GCA_013396915.1 Stercorarius parasiticus
GGGGGGGGGAAACCACCTTTTTTACATAAGTGCTGTGGTCATACCTTTGGGAAGGATCATATCTACCTGACGGTTTCTACTGCCTTAACCTATTCCAGCAGGACCCACCGCACAACTCGCATAAGGAGTCAGTGGAAAAATACCTGGGAGGTGCTGAACGCTCAGTGGTGTCCGTGCTGTCATCAGGGAAAGGATGAAGTCATTCTGTGGGAAAAGAGAAAAAATCTGCATGTAAAATGTCATATATACCTCCCAGGAGAGACAAAAGGAGCTCGGCACCAGAAACCAAGCAGAAAGCTCATCAGGAACCCCATCTGCTGGCATCTCAGGTGCTTTCCTGATCCAGGATCGGGCTGATTATGCGCTGCATGCAAAGATGGTGTTTCAGGTTTTGTGAACGCCCATGATAACGTTCTCCTGTAATTCAGATGCCACCTCCAAACATCACTGAGCAGAGCCGCAAAGCTCATCACAGCGCGGAGCTGGTCTGGATGGCAGCATACATGGTCCACTTCCAACATCATTTTTTCACTCCCTCTTTAGTCCTCAGCCACATGGATTGCAGTTATACATGTGCATGGCTTTGTCATTAGTGACAGGCAAGCGAGCATAGGTTAGAATAAGAGGTTGATGCCATTCTGACATCCCTCCCAAGGAAGCGACAAGGGTCAGCAAGTCTTTGACGTGCCTTCTCTTGGCATTTGAGAAGCTGCGTTCCCACTGCAGAAGCCACGGAGAAGCAGGCGAGATCTGTGAGAGAGGAGATCACCTCCAGGGGTCACGTTTCCAAAGATCACAAATGGCAGCTGCTGGAACCAACCTAATTTAACTGCTAAATTAAACATGGTTACTGCCTCGGGGACCTCTCTGTAAGAGCAAGGTAAAGCTGTCGTGTTTCTCAAAACCAAGTATGTATGCAGCAGATTTGAAAGAGCGCAGGAGTTAATTATTTCCCAAAATAAGAATGCTCAAAACCAACATCTAAGTTGGGTTCCTCCTTGTTTTGTGTGTGGGAGCAACCCCAATTCTCAGCCCAAACTGAGGACACTGGTCCAAGACATGACCCGAACCCCATCCCCTCATCTCCTGCCACGCTGGGACCGGCCCCCGCATTTTGCTGGCTGTGGCGCAGGAGCCCCACGTCCCCTCTACATCTCTGCTGGTACTTCCTTTGCGGCTGTGAAGTTTAGCTCAGGGATGACGGACGTTTAGTGGTTCCCCTCACCGTGACCAAGCTGCGGGGAGCCCGTCCGTGTGCTGAGACGCTCCCTGGTCCTCATGGCAAAGGGGGTGCGAGGGAGGGGGTGCACCAAAGGGGAAGTTGTGTCATTTATTAATATAGACCCTGCTCCCCCCGCGCTCCGCAACCTGGACAGGAGCCACAAAAATCACTTTTCTGGCAAGTTTTCTGGATGGGAGCTGCTAGAGGAACCTAAAGGTGCAATTGCCTCACTCTGCTTCCCAGAGGGAGCAAAGAAATTAACTCTACAAAATTATGCGTGTTCCTAAGGTGAAACTGAATTAAAATGAGACCTCCAAATCAAATAAAAACCCAAGTAAGGCTGCAAAAATGAGCAAGTGTTTCCGGAGGCTTTCTAAAATCCTTGTCAAGATGGTCAGAATGGGCAATAATGAACAAAGGAATTAGTGGATTATGCCCAAAAAAGTTATTGTCATGCAAAAATGTAATAAGAAAGCAAAGGGCAAGAGGGAAAGGGCAGTTTATAAGAAGTGAGAACAAAACTAGCTAGAAGTGCAACACTTAGCAGATAAACCGGTTCATCCAGGAAAAGTGATTTATAAACAGCAGAGGGGAAAATGGTGAGACCTCCCCATCATTCTCCACTTCTTCCAGCCAAATTGTTCGCAAACAAGCACAGAGAACAGATGTTGTCGCGGTGCCCGGTTACTTGGAGCAAAGACTTGGCGTTACTGGGAAGAGTCAGTGGATTCCCAGCCCATATGCTGAAGGATAACCTGCCCCTTGGCTGGGAACAGCAGCGATGGGCTGCGGTGGGCACATCTGGAGCACAGCCCCGCGCCTGCGCCCACCCCTGGCCGGCTGCTGCTCACACACTCCCACCGTGGGAAGGGCTCAAAACACAACGGGGCTGGGAGATGCTGGCATACAGAGAAGACTTACAGTTGGGAAAAAATGGGGTAAACGTCGCACACCATCAAGAAGTTAAAGTGCCATAAAATGTTTTCCCTTGAGAGAAGCAAAACTACCAGCCAAACTCCCCATTGTGCAAAGGCAACTATTACCCCAGCTTACTTTTTCGCAACTGAAAACGTCCAGCTGTAAAAAAAGGAACACAAACGTCTCACTTAAAATTATAACCTTCCCATAGTCATTACAGCCTACATAAAATCTGTGGGAGGCATGCTAGCCAAAGTACAAAACAGGTACCAAAAACGTCACATTTATGTACACAGGTAGATCAGTGGATTCAGCCAAAGCATTTCCAAGTAGTTCTATTAATAAGCCCTTAATACGGAGTTATTTGGTGTTGGATAGCATCGTTAAGCGTTGTTCCACAGAGCTGTAATAGCAATTTAATGGTATGATTCGATTCATGAGCAGGGCCCAGGCAGTCAGTGAATAGAGCTGAGAAAGGCACAACGTGAAGAAGCGCAGTTGGCACCACGGGCAGGAGGACCCTGCCCAGGGATGCGGCTCCTGGACAACAGCACTGCGTAACTGCGTCCCCAGTCCCTGTTAGCACTCCTGCTCCATCCCAGCCATCAATACTTACCCTACCACCTGCATTTTCCAAGACATATTATGAAAAGACAAAAGCTATCACATATGTCCCCTCAGCCCCAGCTTTGGTGTTCGTGCTCTTCCTCCTACCTAAAATAGCAGTCAGCATCATCTCCTCATTTAAAAAACAAATGGTATGTGTGAAATTTGTAAACCATGTGATTACGATCTAAATGAAGCAAAGTTAGGTGGGTTACATGGATTTGAACAGAGCCTGCCCCTGTTCACGGTCCTCCTGCGCTGCAGTTGGAGGTCTCCAGCTTTGCTGGTCACGGCCAACGTGAGGGAAGCTGCAATAAAATAAGTCATCTCCCTGCTGCGCTGGTCCCAGCTGCGAGATACGCTGTGCCGAGGGGAGGTGGGGTGCCCGGAGGAGAGGAGGGGGTTCGGCCACCCTTGCTATCGAGGGCAGCCACCAGGAGAGCCCAGCCTGGCGCAGGGCTCTGGCTACCACAAAACATCAAAACGCCATTTTAAAGCATTTTATTTTAATCCTATTTTTTTTCTAATTCCCCCATATCGGTTAAGGGAATATTTCAGCTTCGTCTTCTGCACAAGCCACACAGGAATATATTCTAACAGATGGGCATACCAGATTAATTCAGGTCGGTGGCTTGTGCTAGAAGGTGCTCTCCAGAGAGAGGGTATCATTGGAAGATCCATTCCTCTTATTGCAGGATGGAACAGTCTTTTCAACAGACGGTAGGATTTCCTATTTAGTATTTTGAGTTTTATTTGCTTTTTAAAATACTGTTTCTTTGGAAAAGTCTCCGTAAAGTCTTGCAAATCCCATTTCTGCTAACGTGTAAACAAGCAGGCTGATTCGAGGAAAAACGTTGCCCAGATCGAGTGCCCCATAACGTAATAGATTGTACGGCAATTTACTGTAGCGTGGCATAATTGCTTGTGACAAAATGCTTCCATGTGTCAGCATGTAACGCTGCTTCCCAGGACAATTGATTTTAGAGAGGGAGAGAACCTGAGTTTATGTAACAGTAGGATACGATGGCATTTCCTACACTATTCAAATATCCCAGATTTTTCCCCGGTCTTTTTACACACCCATTTTAGCATAACATAAATGAAGAACTTGCTTTATCATGGAGGCATTTTATATAACCTTGCAGTTGCTACAGCACATCCTCATGGGAGAAACACGCCACGACTTTGTACCGGTGAAATAAGCTGATTTTTCTCTCTTGCCTGCCTTGGAGTTGCACAGAAAAATCCATTAGGTTTCAATATTGCTGCAGGGCAATGATTTTTTCCAGAGCACTCTTTGGTGGTGCCCTGTCTCTGTGGAACATCCTTGCTTCACTCGGACGTTTTGCGCAGTTGCTGATGTCTCTTTTAAAAAGCCAAGCTGCCGAACACCGACCCCCCCCCGAGGCTGTGCACCAAACCCCCCCGGACCACCGAGGCTGCAGACAAAAATGCCTCCATAGACCTACAGCTTCCAAACTCCATCAGGACTTCAATTGTTAACCTTTCCTGAGCTGCCCCCCATAATTCGCATGTAGCGAGCAAATTACTCTGAACAAGATTGATAAGATCTTGGGTTTTTTATATTATATTTTCAAGTAGTCAGATTTCTTCAAATCACCTTTATCGTTCTCATGTGAAGTCTCATTTCAGGTTCCTCCACGCAGGTACTGCACAGTCTCTGCTCCGCACCACGTTCCCCTCCCAGCCACGTTTCATCCCCACAGACAGGACAGCGATAGGTATCAGCAAGAGGAAAACCAAGTTCCTCACCTTTCGGTTGCAAGACGTTCAGCTCCCAGATAGAGTCTGCCTGGGTCCAGCTTGATTTTGGAAGCAGACTGCCACCACCTTGCGTTTCTCACATCCAGCTCTCTGCCCCCGACTTTCTCCTTCCTTAAGTATTATTGTGAAGAAAATACTGAAGCTCAGTAAGGATCTCACAGCCACTCCAGCACCCTGGTGGGAAAGCCTGAAGACAACCACGTTAAAACTTAAATACATCCTCATCTAAGCTAGAACATCCACACATCAGCCAGTGTGTCTCCAAGTAGCACCCAATCTACGTTCCTTCTGTAAAAGGCAACCAAGGACATGGAAATCAAATTAATTTGGGTGGGAAACTGTCCTTCTTGAACAAGGGCCTACCTCTTGGCCATTATCAGCTTTCAGGGCTGCGACGCTGCCTGCTGGCGGGGAAATTGGGTGCTCCTCGTACCTCAGATGGGGCAGCTGTGGGAAAGCAAAGTGTTCCTGACCCGAGATGTGTCTCCTCAACTGGCTTCACCACCCAGGGCAGCATCACGGGGTCAGAGTACACAGATCAGCACCTCCCAACTGAAAGTTATGGGTTAAATGAAGCATTTTAAAGACACACACAGGAGCAAGCTTATGGATAATGGATCAGACGCCACATGAGAGTACCTGAGTTTTAAAAAAAATCCCCCTGACTCCGTTACTGCTGAAGATATTTCCTTTAGTAGCATTTCAGCTATACAGACTTCATTAAAAAAGGCCATCAGCTTTCCAGTGAAACACATAACAGAGACATCCACAATCTGGCACTTTTTTTTTTTTTTAATCTTTTCAGTTATTCCCCCCTTGTGTTTCCAGCGGGGTTCGGTCGTCTGATGCTCCCAGATTGCTTTTTCCATGATGAATTCATGTTTTGACAGGTCTAAAATTCGAAAGTGCAACTCTTCAACACAGAGCAGCAAATAAAATCAATAGCAAACACAGCATATTGAAAAGACCACAGCTTAATAAAAAAAAAAAAAAGGTCTCCAAATTCAGTAATTTTCACATTCCAGAGAAAAAGCAGTCAATTCGTGAGAAAGATTTCATTGTCGCTGCCAGAGGTTTGCTTTAAAAGGGGTGCATAATGCCACCGGCAGCCTCCCATCGCCCAAGGTTTTTGCCAATCCCTGATAGAAAATAAGGAAAAAAAAAAAAAAATCTAACCAGAGCAAGCTTACAATCTGCACTTTTTTAATATTAAAGTCTGTTGTTTTCACTTATTGCGACATCTGCTTTGGACAACTTTCTCTCCTTTTAGTTAAATGTCAGGGCCCCACGTTGTGCAAGAAGAGCAGCAACCAGCCACGGGAGCATCCGTACAGTGTAAATTTATACTGATTTATTTTCACGTATATGGCAGGACTGGAGCGGCACCAGGCACGGAGGGTGCGGAGGAAGGTTTCCAAGAGGGGATGCCTGTCCACGCTGAGCGCGATGCTGGGTCCTGGGGCAGGGGACACCCACGGAGAGCCACCTCCACTGATGCAACGGGTTTGGCCCTCAGCAGAGACATGGCCCACCAGCCCTCTCCCAGGGACCCGCAACTTCTGCATGCAAGGGAGGTGGTTGGCTCACAAGGTTTAACCTAACTTCAAAGCTTCCGTTCGTAATCTCGCCTTAAATACACAACATCTGCATCAAATACATTAAACAGCCCCGGAGCTACGTATGTTGTTATGCAGATTTAATGAACCTAATTCAATAAATAAGCAAAACAGACGTGATCTTGTCATTTCTAACCCCTCGCCTTGCAGATTTTAAGAAATTATTAAAATATATTTTAATTTGTCTGAGATTAAGATACGCAGACAATCTGGCAAGATCTGCTTCCCCCATTTTGGGGGTGAGGTTCAAAATGCATTCGGCCTAGTGTTTACCTGCAGAAGAGACAGATTCTTTGCTAGTTTTGAAAAATCTCTGACCTTTCTTCCCAGCCACAAACTGAGAAGCTTGAGCACTTATCACATAAATGGGTCTTAAAAGATATCCAGAGAGTAGAAACCTCAAAATGATGAATAGTCGCTTTGACTTCTTCCTTAATTCAAGGATTGTATGAAGGAAGCATCATGGGAAATGAAAATATATTTATATAAATACACCCAAAAAGGGGCTTATTCTGCCAGCGAGGAGACAGGCATTATCGCAGGGAGGAACCGTGAGACCTCTGGCAGCTGCTCAATATTGAAATTAATTTTCCGTCAGAAGGTGACACACAAAATATCCAGATAACGGTCTTCTGTTGAGCACAGGAACATCATATTAGCCTCATTACAGCTGCAAAATTAACTTGAAATCCTGCAGATATGACAGGTTTACAGCTTGCCCGTGGGATTTGGGACAAAACAGCAAACAGAGCGTAACGCAAGAGCAAAGAGCCCAGACAGGCAGCGGGCGGCTCCGTCCCAGGGGCAGCGGTGGCTGACGAGCAGATCGCACCTTAACCTGCCCCGTCCTTCCTCTGGGAGGCTTAATACCGGCTGAGTTCTGGTGGTGGAAAATGCGTACAACCTGTAACTTTCTGAGCTGCTGGATATGGAGGCAGGCGTGGGTTTGGGTTTTTTTTTTATTTCATTTGGGTTTTTTTTTTTTGTATAGCCAAGTGTAATAATAAAACTGAAAAACCTAGCGCTAGACCCAGAAGCGGAAATAAAGTCTAACATCCCTTTCAACAACTGTTTTCATTGGTTAAAAACTATGTTCTTCCCCATCTTTTATTCAGCAATAGCTATTGTTTGTGGAGTTGAAGGTGACAAATTAGATTTTTAGTGCTGTGCTCAGATAAGCCCCTTTTTAAGAAGAGGTTTTCATCCATTTTAAGATCTGCAGGAATCACTTCAATAACGTTATGAAGCTTCTTGCTAACCGACACCCCAGTAACTCACTCAGCATCTGCCCCGGCAAGACCATGATTTGCTTTTGAGTTCGAGCATCTTACAGAGGGCTACCTAGTCCTCCTTTAGAAGGTCTGCAGAATTCACCGCACAGTGGCGGCTAATTATACTCACTCCTAAATGTTGACACTGCTTCGATAGCTGAATTCCCATTGTCCGTTTCCCACCACTTCCACACAGAATTGCTTTCTGCACTCTCAAAGCCCTTTTCTTTAAAACAGTATCTTCTCATTTTTCCTTAAGGAAAATACTCGTATTTAATGTAAGATAAAGCTAAATGAATGTTTCTTTAATGGAAATAATTTGGGCTGCTAAGCAGCAGTTTAGCAGCTTGTAAAAGGAACAAGCGGGAGAAAACAAATTGCGCTATTTGCAGCACAGAGACCTGATCTTAAGTTAAGGCATAATTTAGCCTTACAAGAAGGCCAAATTCTTATCAGACTTCATGAAGTCTTTGAGAAATAGTTGGACGACTACACCAATTTCCATTCTAGTCTAGTTGCAAGCCAACTATGTTTATTTTAAAGACTTAATTTAAATAGAACAATTAGCTGAATGGGACATCTGATGCTCAGCGCTGACACGCTGGACCGCAGCTAAACCAAGAGCAGGGCCCCGCGCCGTACGCCGCCGCCCCATAGCAACTGCCGAGGGCAGCCAGGAAAAACTCATTTTATTACCAGTGGGGGCCCTGCCTCAATTCCCACTTGTACAACAGCACAAGGAATAACATCAACCACACCTCTGCAAAACAAGAAGGAAAGGAAAAAAAAAAACAAAAACAAAACACTGAGAGCTTAGGGTACAAATATTATTGGAATTAATTAAGCACAAAAGTATCCATGATAGAGTTGAACATAGTGAATAATTTACGTTTTGGTTTAAGAGCAAGAGGAAGCAGACCATGGCAAAAACTTCTTTTTTTTTTTTATCCCTGCACAGATTCATTTTTTGATCTGCTTTGTTTGATCTGAATATATTTAGTTTGGAAAATAAATATTTGAGTTTAGACTTAAACTGTTCACGCTGTCTATCCTTAAGAAGTAATTGCTACTCTTTTTCTGGCCAGTTTTTTTCAGTATGATGAGCCTTCTGAAATGCTATTTTTTAATTCTTTAAATCAATCCAGTATTTTTTGAAATAAATGGAATAGCTTCAATTCTATTTTTGGTTAATTTATATTTAATCCCATGACTAAACCAAAATTCTCCAGTCAATGGAAGCCAACTTTCCATGAGAAATTTAATGCATTTCTACACAAGGAAGTGAATGCTTGCCCAATACCAAAGCACAAAGTATCGTTACTGAAGCTCTTCATCAAAGCGCATTATCTTGGGCCAATGTATTTTTGTAGAAAGACGATTACTGCACTCAGGGTGACCTTCACCCCTATAGGAACTACCAATGGGTTTGAACGTCGTAAAGCTCTCAAAACCAGGCAAAGTGGAGCTCAGCAGCCTGTGCAATTGCAGCCAGAACTGTACCCACACCCCACCATGAGACCTTCACACCAGCTGCCGGCTCAGCCCAAGCAGCACAGTGTGTCCCAGCATGGTAACCACACCTCGCCGCAGCCCTTTCATTCTCACCTCCTTGGGGCGTTCCCACCCAGCTGCACATCCCGTGTGAGAAAAAAATATGGTTTTCTTTCTTTCTGTGGGTTTGTGCTGTGGCTGCCCCATCCCTGGAGGGGTTCAAGGCCAGGCTGGACGGGGCTTGGAGCAACCTGGGCTGGTGGGAGGTGTCCCTGCCCAGGGCAGGGGGTGGCACTGGGTGGGCTTTAAGGTCCCTTCCCACCCAAACCATTCTGTGATTCCCTCTCTCCACTCTTTGCAGGCAAACACTGTCCACCCTCCCAACCATCATTTCCTTACAGGGGAGAGACTTGCCAAAACCCCATATTGTCCCCTCCAATTGCAGCTCCTGGCAGCCCGCAGGCTTTCTTGGGGATGAGCCTTTAATTTCATTCATTTCCATGGTCAATGCTGACCTGAGATGGTGCAATATGACATAAGAGCCTCCACACTGCGCTCAGTCTTAGTGGGCCTGGAACAGTGGAGCCCTGAGAGGGCCGGGGTGCAGGTGGCACCCAAAGACAGTCAACCCCACCTCTCCTCCCATTCTTCTTCATTATAACCCAATAACGAGGCATCACACAGGCAAGATGGAAAGCGATTTACACAACTCCTATGCCTGTCCATTATTCATTGCCTTATTGGATAGAGGGTTATACAACTCCGTAGCCTTGGGTACCTTAGAATACAATAATAAAATACAATAAACTCTGTAAAGTACTTTTCCGGTCTCACATCCCAAGGCACTGTACAAATAAGATTTAAGAGATAAGGTCCATCCCAGTTTTATGAGGAGAAAGGGCAGTAAACCGACACTGAAAAAGGAACCATGACACCAGCCATTCGTTACTCTAAGTCTACGTGGAGGAAGGATTGGGTTGTGTTTTTTTTAAAAAAAAAAAAAGTATTTCAACTGTTTTTTTCCTGTTCTTTTTTCTTTAAATAGAGAAAAATTAAGAACCTGCCATAACCAGCACGAGACTGCATGAACACATGGACAGCGTGAAGCATCTGCCCGCAAAAGAAACTGCTCAAAGCTGGCAATGTTCCCAGGTGTAAAAATAAATTCTTCAAAAATTGTCAGTCAAGTCTCAGAGGGCAGAGAGGGGTAGGTAGGAAGATGGCTGAGATGCTAACTAGAAAAAAATAGCTTTATTGAATTGATCTCTATTAAAGGGAAAATGACACCTCAAGGGCAGCAGACGTGCAGCACCGCCTGCGGCCGGGCTTCTTGCAGAATTAGCCCTCACCAGTTTTGGGACGCACAACTTTGAATGTCCTTGGGCAGACTCTTGGTGTTTTGATGCCACCATGCAGATCAGCGGGGAAAATCAGACAAATTAAATTGTTAAGGCTTAAAAGTTAGTATGTGGGTTACGATGGATTCCTTTTGCAGGAGACCAGACCAAAAAAATAAAAATAATAATAAAAAAAATCCCTCAGCCTCCAGTGGGTAAGTACTTTGTAAGTATTATTCTGTAGCAGCTGAGTGAGATGGCAAGGAATGATCAACATGACTTGGGACACGATGAATAAGTAAAGCCGGGTGCCGGGGAGCAGCTCCAGTGTGACTGTGCAGGGTATTCTGCAAACAGTAGGGCAATTAGCCCAGTCTTAAGAGCAACGGCAATACAAGCGTCTGTCTTGCTGATGCATATCCAGGAGTGCTCTGTGCAAAAGCCCGATGTGGAGTAAGAGACTGAGCTGGACCCCCCCCAGACACATCCCTGAATTTGGCACTGCCACGGGGTAGCTGCGCGGAGCGTGGTGCAGGGATGGAGGCCAGCAGGCACACGGAGCTTCCACAGGTCAAAAATAATTAAATAATCACACCACAAGGGTCAAAACCTAAAAATAGTATGAGAGGTTTAGGGCAGTAAGTTCTCAAAGGTTAGCACAAGTTACTCCAGCACACGGAGTAGCCCGTTATTCAAAAAAACCCATAATTTAGGCTTCTCTCCCCTGGCAATAACCAGTTTTCATGATATTTGATGGACACAATTATCTTTGAGAAATACACGCGTCTTTCAAATGGGTCTAAAATTGGACTATGTGTCCAAATTAAAGAATGAAGAGCTAAGACAATAGTATCCTACAGAAAATTAAATCTTAAAAAGAGTCATTCATTTGCAAGACAAAATACATAAGAACTGGGCTGGCCTCACTGGTTTTCAAAAATGCTACACTACGCTTTCCAACGTAGGTTGGTTACTTTCAAGTTGAGCTCAATGTCACATTAGATTTTAATTAAACATGACGCAAAAATAAAGCATGTGTGAAGAAGGCGCTCGTAGGGTGGCGCTCCCTTTTTCACCACGGCACAGAAGTATTTTCTGTCACCGCCACCCCCACGGGACCGGCTGGGTGCCCTGCGGAGCCAGTTTATGTAATTAAGGGTGAAAGAATTGGCAGTGTCTGTCTTTCAGAGAAAGAAGGAATCGCCTCCCAGCATGGGGATGCACATCACATCTCCCACACACTGACGACTGAAAGCTTTGGCTGTTTATCCCACTCCTTTCATGCTGCTCACTACAACTTTTTGTTTTAAAAAAAACAAAAAAACACTTATGCCTTTATTGACATGGCCATACTGTACACCTGGTTGCTAAAGTGATCTAGGTCAAGAATAACCATAAAAATAAAGAATAAGAATGGAGTGAGTGGTTCCAGGCACTGCAGAAGATGCTCCTCGTCATTGCGCGTCACCGTGCCCCGCAGTTACAAAGCGGTTGTGGGACCAATGGGACCAAACTGGGGTGAGGGCACAGGACTGATTTGCCAGAAATACCCTCAGCCACCTTCACTGCCACAGAAAGTAAAGCGCATCGCGTTTATTCACACAATTTCACATTTAGGAGCAGATTCAAAAGCGAATTTCACAAATCAAAGCTCTAATTGAAGACTAATGACTTCGAGCACACTACTAATAAAACGTGCAGCTTCATGAAAGCTGCCCAGAGAGATTTGTCAGAAATGGACACCGGCCTTCAGCCTGCCAGCCTCTCACCACATCACCTGAACGGACCTTTTAACCGCACAAGCCCAGCCTCGAGTCTCTTTTTCAGGTGTCCTTGTCAGCACGGAGGTACCAGCCCCCAGGACCAGGGCAGAGCACATCTCCGTCGCATCTCACGTCCCACCTCGGGGGACCCAGTTGTGTTCTCAACCCCAACTTCCAGCGAAGCAAAGCCCACAGCTGAGCCCTTTGTATTTTACAAGAGATCTACAGAGCATTGCATTCAGCCGCTCTCCCTGCCTGCGAGGAGGTATAAATTTAGCATAAATTTAGCATAAACTTACCTTTCCAACTCAAGTAGAGCTAGCAGAAACCAGATTGGATTGCATTGGAATAACAAAATCAGCAGTGGAGTAGTAGGCTTTCATCACACTCCCAGGATTTAATTTATATCCCAGCTTTATCATGTCCATTGCTCAGAAATACGTGTAAATACAACTTCATATTGCACTGCAAAACTAACTGGAAAAAAAAAAAATCGAGCGCATTATCAGAGCTGCAATACATGTTGGTACGGCACCACCAAGAG
Organism: Stercorarius parasiticus; assembly: GCA_013396915.1. NCBI lineage: Eukaryota > Metazoa > Chordata > Aves > Charadriiformes > Stercorariidae > Stercorarius > Stercorarius parasiticus. Next base: position 501,150 of record VWZL01005756.1, read on the forward strand.
CAATTCAAAGATTGATATTTATTTCTGTCACTATATAAATTATATCTTGGGAGCAAAAAAGCAAAACAGGAGGCATTGTAATAAAACAGCATTTTGTTCTGACTACTTTATTACCTTTAGAGGTGAATAAAACTGGAGAACCATGTTTTGTTTTCTGTATTATAATTTGACTTTCTTTTTCTTTGCTGAAAAAAATTGAAATATTTCAAATCAGTAGATACACCCAAGAGCTATTCCCTTCCTACAGTGATTTTCCACTTAACAGCATTCGCAAACATTATTCTCATGACTGGCTGCAGGAACAGAGCATGGCAGCGTTCCCACTAGCCTCTTTAAATGGCAAGGTTATCTTTGGTCTGTGCTCTTCAAATTCAGCAAACCAACAATAAGTACCAGATCACTGTTAATACAGACTCCTCCTTCCAACCTCTACTGAATGGTACTTTTCAGGTTTTTCAGAAATTACGGGAATTCAAACGCTGGCCAATATATTTAAACCCAAATATAAGTCTGGTTTGACTCTTCTGAGTCACCTCCAAAGCGAGACCTCTCCATCCCAGGTCCCTTGCAGGGATATTTACTGCTGGTCGAAACTCTCTCAGCTCTTCAAAAAAAAAAAAAAAATCACTTGGCATCACCTCGGCTAGCTTTCTCACAGTCGTTAATTGACAGTAAGAACGCAGTTAAGTATATTTACCCAGAGAGGTGTTAACGGACTCCCCGGGCAGCTGAGGCAGTCCAGAAGAAACGCTTACAGTGGGTGGATGTGATAGGGACAAGGGGGTCCCAGGTCCACCCTCCCCAACCCCCAGCTCTCTTGTCCCTCTTCCCAGGCAGCTTTGTCAGCCTGGATTGGGGCTGGGGGAGCCAACTAAGAGACATTTGGGTGCCGGTTCCTCATTTCAATCAGGTTTTCTACATTTTCCCCATTACCTGGCTCAGAAGAAGTTAAGAGCATCCAGAGACAAGGAACAAAACTCCAGTTCATACAACAGGACTTCTGAAGGGCTTTGAGACAAGGTCGTTACGGACAGCTTGTAACAGGATGGCCACCTTTTTCAGTCCCTTCACCCATTTTTGATGAATAAGGAGTCACAAGTGTTAGGCTCATCTTCTGGGAGAATATTTTGAAAACTGGGTTCAGAGAGGACGAATCTCAGACCAACACTCACCTGCAGCGAGAGGCATGGAGTGAATTTTCCTCCACTTTTCCCTAACCACAGATATAAGTGAAAATACCAGTGCTACCCACTCCATCACAGGTGTTTGTAAGGGATCAGGAGCCCACTTCCATGAGCACTGTGCATGGGGCCCTTTGAATTTGGAAGCGGGAGGAGGAGACAGGAGAACTGTCTGCCACAAAGCACCTGGTTGACCTTGGACCAACTCCAGCTGCGATGGGTGCACAGCCCTCACTATTTTTAAAACAGCACCTAATGACAAAATTATATGCCCATCAGGCTTCCCCTCCCCTCCAGCTGTTTCACTGCAAATACTTTCTTTATTCCATTTTTATAACACTTTTAGAGTTAGTTTTAGACAACACCAGTTATCTGTTTTAAGAATTTCTGCCGCGGTTCTGCTTCTCATCTCAGCAAACCCAAGCTTTGCCATCAGAGCTGCCAAAATCATAGCATTGCAGCTCTCAAACCATCGTTGCTGCAGTTGACTACAGGACATTTACCTTTGCATAAATCAGAAAAAAAACCTGTGCAACTACAGCTGAGTGCACGTGAAATATCGTATTCCAGCTTTACATCTAAAGCAGTGTCACTCACCTGTCCAAACGCTCCCAGGAACTCCAGTTCACTTGCCCAAATTCCTGTTTTTCTACTGCTAGGTCCAGAGGGCATTAGCCTAGGAATGATGAAAACCCTTGCTCAAAAACTTTGTTGAGCCACTTGTGTTTAAATTAAAGAAAATATTTCTTCTGGGCACATAACCTTCTCAGTCCTAAGAAACAGACATGTCAAATTGAACACTTTTAGGGAGAGTTAAAAAGATAGGAAAAAAACAGATCATGACAGCAAGACATCTACACCCTTTCACGTAAGTTGAGAGTCAAGGCAAAAGGTTACCGCAAAAATCGCATTTTTAAGTAGATGAGAACTCTCAATTTTCCATCTGTGTTTGATTGTTGATCAAAAAAAAGTGAAATAAATACAAGAAATCAAAATGAGAGCTATACGCAGATTAAAACACAATGAGGTACTACTCATTGACGCAAAAAAATTATTGACTGTATAATTATTGGTGTATTCACCAAATCAGCCTTGCATGGTTGGGACTTCACCATATGATTTTGTTTCCGGAGTGGCTCAGGGGCTTGGTTTTGTTTAATAGTTACGTACACAAAGAGCAGTAACCACATCCTGAAATATGTCCTTTTATTACATAGTTAATTAATTGACATACCATTGCTACACACCCACAGTAGGCAGCGAGGCATCCCGAGAGACGCCAGGCAGCAGGCGCAAGACGCCCAGCTGCTGGAAGCGCCCAGAAGAGCTGTGTGTGCATCCCACCCAACACCACCCAGCCCTTCCCCACCCTGGTGGTGCTGGACATCTCACAAGTACAACCTAGCACGAACCATCCCACCCAGCTTGCGTTTGGGACCCTAATTTCATGCTTTAAATACGTTAATTAGAAAGATCTGTTATGATTTACTCTTACTGACATAGCCTGGCTTCTCCATACTCACGTTTCCTTTGCGTATAGACACACCAGTTGAGGTTTTTGTGCTCAGCCCAGCTGTTGGAGGAGAAAATAGCTTCCATGCAGCACCTGGCAACTAGCATTGTCTGAGGAGGGGGAAAAAAACCCGGTTCTTGTGCAGGAGAGGAGGGACAGCCTGGGTTTGTCAGCATCCGATGCCAGCGCGGTGCCACACAGAACCGCTCAGGTCTAGAGAGCCACCCAGAGAGCTGGGATGTAGGGACACCTTGAGACATCCTGCGGGGCTAGCAGCGATGGGAAGCATTGACGGAGTATTTATAGCCTATTTTACATTCCAAATTGCCAACCCATTTAGAAGCAAAGATACAAGCCTACCAAAGCATGCTTGGTTTGGACCAACACTAGACACTACTGCATCCTCTGATGCGTTTCATCTGTCCTCTGCCACGCCAGAGTTTCCCAGCATTCGTTGCAGTTGCTGTCACTGCAAAGGCTCACGCTGAGCAGAGGCAAGGATTCCCCAGGCAATCTAGAAAGGGATGTCTTCTGCTCTACAATATCAGTCTTTAAAAAAAATAAGACCAAAAAATAAAACAAAAATAAGTGTTCAAACTGATGCAACTCCGTAATGCAATTCTAGCTCCTGAAATCTCTCTGATAAAGACACTCATATCAGCTGTCCCCAGGCTGACAAAGGGAGCCAGTGAGAAACAGACTGTTATATTGGTGACATGCATGCATAGGTACATGCGCACTTCATTCAGTGACACGGGCTGGCAGCACGGGCGAACATCAGCATCTTGGACACGCTCAAGCTAGTCCTTTTGCATCAGGACAGAAGTTGTGAAATAAATACTAAAATACTTTTGGGCTAAAGATAGTTTTTCTAAGCCAGTTGTCCAGCCACATACAGCTACCGCTTCAGGTAGCAGCATCTTGCTACCAGGCACGGAGAAGGGAAAGTGCCGTGACCGCGACGGCAGGAGGAGGACGGCTTCCAGCCATCGATCGCAGGCCAGCAGAGCTGCGACACGTTTGCAGACAACACACCAAGAGGCAATCAATTTCCCTGTAACCTCTTGGTTGCGATGCTTAGAGACTAACGCTAAAAGCAGAGTTCGCAAGGCAGTTTTACTACAGCATAAGATGCTACAATAGGGGAGCGCCCTCTTTTTTGTACATAATTTTTAGCTGGTTAAATCCGATTTTTAAAACCTGCCTCGCTACTGTCAGGAGTATTTTCTGCACAAGACCATGGTCTGTCAGCCCTGTCATTGCGTACAGCTAGTAACTGTCTTCCTTTTGTTTCAAGCTTTTAAATTGTCTACTTTGTGTTGTACCTTTCATCTTTACCCTTTGGAAAGACATGCCAGGTAGCTTTTGGCACCTCCAAAATCCCCCTTCACACCCCTCTCAGGCAGGGAGGAAGGCTCAAGCAGCCCCCATCAGTCGCTGCCTTCATCCAAACCCAAATATTTACTGTTTCTGAGAGATAAAAGCTGTCTTTGTGCTCATGTCCAAGGGCCCCTGTGTGTAAAAGGCAGGAACTTGCCCTGCAGTTTGGAGATTATGATTTTTCATGGGAAAAGCTACTTTCACTGTGTAGACGTAGCATTTTCCCAGCACCACCGCTCGTATTAAAACGGAATTAAAGCATCTGTTTGGCAACACAAGTGAACTATTAATCACAGGCAGTAACAGCCACTGTCAGCCAGGTAACGACAGGGGACTCTATTTGTGTTACCCAAAAGGAAGGGAGGAAAAGAAAATCAATATATTCCTCTAAAATGTGCTCCTTTTCCTAAAGTGACATCTTTACAGTACCTCGTTCTTAACATTTATTTCGTCCCTAGGTCAAAGGATCATTGGTGACTTTGTGTGACAGGGTTAAAGGAACAAACAGCCCCTTAAGCCCTGCACAAGTGCCCTGAACCAGGCGCCGCAGCCCCTCTCCCGCACCCCACAGCCCATGTCACCCCCAGGTAAATTAGATGTGCACATGGCTTGCTTGGGGCAGAGACTTAAATCGGCTGTTTCGCAGCAAATCAAAACTAGACAAGGTGCAAGAGGGCACGGACATTTTTTCCTACTGATGTGAAGTAACTTATAACACGTTAAACCCATTCCTTGGTCAGAAACCTGGCTTGTTACGGCACTTGAGTACCCATCTCTGAGATGGTCCAAACACACCTTCTAACTGCAAGGAGGCCCTCCAAGGGCACAGCAGTTTTCAAAGCTACTTCTTGAAACAATTCATTTCATTAACACCTCTTAAGTATCCAGCATCAAGTTAGCAAACAGGAGTTGTTCTCTCCGCACACGAGTCTGCAGTGCACTCTCCAAGCACACCCCTTGGTTGCTTGTCCATCAGCACAGTGACAACGTTTGCAGGGGAAGCAAAGCCCCCAGAAGAGGTGCAGAGGAAAGAAGTCCCTCCCTGTAGCTCATTGGGACTCATTAGGACACTTCATGCAAGGTTTTACTTTTCATTCATAGCATCACAGAATACCAGGTTGGAAGGGACCTCAAGGATCATCTGGTCTAACCTTTCTGGGCAAAAGCATGGTCTAGACAAGATGGCCCAGCACCCTGTCCAGATGAACCTTAAAAGTATCCAGTGTTGGGGAATCCACCACTTCCCAGGGGAGATTATTCCAATGAATGATTGTTTTCATCGTGAAAAATTTTCCTCTTGTGTGCAATTGTAGTCTCCCCAGGATTAACTTGGACCCATTACCCCTTGTCTTTTCCATGTGACTCCATCCACTTTAAATACTGGAACACGGGGATAAGCTCCCCCCTAAGCTTTCTTTTCTTACATTGAGCAACACATTTTTCTTTAAATAACCTTTTATCTCTGAAATTAAGGATGCTGCTCATAAAGTAAAAACATTGCCCGGTGCAAGACAGGGCGGGGAAACCTTGCCCAAGCTCAGCAAATGTGGCTGTGTGAACTAAGCCACCATTCATCAACTCTGTGTCCTATCACCCACCCCGTGAACAGGGTGGCAGTGACTACCTGGGTACGCAACAAGATGGCAAAAGCAGTGAAACATTTCCATCTTCACATCACTCCTGGTGTTTCTATGGAAAGGAGCCCTGGATGCCCCTTGTCGGAGGGGAAAGCTGGCAGAGGGGGACACAGCTCGGCACCTGGGAGGTGTCGCTGCCGGGAAGAGCAGCCTGGAGAGCAGAGATTAAGCAGCAGAGACTGTTTTATAAATACGGTGTGGTTTTTAGCAGCTGCTCCAGCCTCCCGCAGCAGCAGGCAGGTCCCCGCTGGCAGGCTGGGAGCCGCGGGGCTGCAGGGGTGGCACCGCCGCGGGGACCAGAGGGGACACCCCAGGGGTGGCGCCAGAGCCAGCTTAATTTTCAGTAGAAGATACAGGATGGAAGAGAAAGGAGAAGACAGCTGTTGACTCATTATCACAGTTTAATTAAAATAAGAATGCAATTATTTTGCGCTCAAGTCAGTTAGTGCATGTAATTAAGCTCTTTGGTCTTACCTTGCAAATGAGCCATCGTTACGGCAATTCCAGATTTTGGTCTGAAGAGCTGCCAGTGAGGCGGTTCCGGTGCTGTAGCTGCACGAACAGAAGGCTTATGTTTGTAAAATGGGAGCCCGTGTGAAAGTCTGACCTGCAGAACATAAAGATGACAAAAGTTATTTTAAAAATGGAATTATTTTTATCTGATAGGGACATATCTTCGTTGCCAAGACTATACGGAAAAAAGGGCTTCCAGTCATTTTAAGAACGGCACTTTTTACAATCTATTTTTGTAGTACCAGAAGTATTTCAAACAGTTACAACATTGCCCTCTATCATTCTAATGAGAGCCAAAAGCTTTTTACAAAGCCAATGCAACAGCAAGATACTTGGTGCTATATAAAAGAAGCTGCAATAGTAGAAAATTACTGGTTATATTGTGTCAGTGCCTCAGGGCTCAAACCTGAAAGGTCTGCTACACCGTGCTAGGTGCTGTACAAATACATCAAACCAAACTTATTATCAGGAAGCTACAATTTAAAATAAAAATGTTCTTTGGGGTGAACTGCGTTGGGTTTTAGTTAGAAGTACAGAGCGACTGCGGGATTAACTTTTTGGTGTCACAAGATACTTGCTATTTAAGAACTTAGGGGGTTTTACAGGCTTTCTAGAAAGAAATGGGAAGAAATTTGTCTAGAGACAAATGGGAAGAGGAGAGAGCGTGATTTGGGAGGACGTACAGCCCAGCTTCTCTAAGCATAAGACAATACCCAGGAGCACACATGCAAGACTGGAAAGAGATGCTCCAGGAACTGCCCCCAGCAGCAAGGGGTAAGTGGGGGAAGGCCCAGCGGGACCCTCAGGGGAGCAAAGGAGCCCGAGCTCCTGCGGTGTGAGCACCGTGCGTGTTCAGACACTGTGGGTCATCTGCACAGAGACGGTAGGAAGGGATGCCAAAGCTCAGCTTGGGCAAGAGTCACATTTGCCGATGAGGCAGGTAAAGCCAGGAGCAGTCCCTGCAGCTGGGTGATGTACCCGGACTCCGTCACTGCCAGGACAAGCCTGCAGCCCAGTAATTTGGTGCAGACCAGCGCACACAACAGGTAACCTGGAAATAACTCCCTGAGTTACTGAAAAATTTTAACCCCTGCAGCAAACAGTAGTTTGGGATTTTCTAGAAGCCACTGCTGTGAAGTTTCCCACTTGCTGCAAACATAGCGCTAAGGAAAGCAATGATCGATCCTCACTTGTTTTTACACCAGAAATAATTTTTCATCAAACACAGTGGGACAGGGGCCCTACACACACGCGCACGTGATGTGAAGAACGTGCAAAACAGCAGGAGGAGGGCATTTCATCTTTGTGGTCAGAGAGCCCTGGAGCTTCCTCCCCCTTGCTGGAAGCAGCCTCTTCTCCTCCGCTGGAGCACTCGTGGTCTTCAGGCGCAGGCGTACGGAGAGCTGGATGGGGTGAGCAGAAATCGCAAATCAGCATGCTCAGACGAGGCTGCACTCATTTAGCTATTTTTAGTTTCACAGAGCACTTTAAATCCCCACTGGGTTCAGCGTTAACACAACAGCAGTCTTTCAAACCAGCTCGGTCATCGCGTGTTATCAACAACGGCCAATGGCCCTGCGGGACCCCGGCCAGCCCTCGGCAGCACAGACACCAGCAGCACCCACTTCCCACCGAGTCACTTTTAGGTCCTCCCTCACCCAACCAGCTGGTCCTTCCCCAGCCTCACATATTTAACAGGAAAGTCAATCTCGACTGGTTGTCAATGTGCCTTCTCCTGATAGCATCAAACCAACCGGTCATCAACCCTGAAGCCGTTTATCGACATGGCACAGGGCCAGCACGTGGCCTGCCCGGGGCTGGGGGAAGTGCTGCGCAATGGCCACTGCAGAGCATCCCCGAGTGCCACCGTCCCAGCACGGGGACTGTGGCCCCGTACACCCCACCCAGCCCCGCTGCAATTGCAACCACCCAAAAGCATGATCAGGAGTCACGTTTGGTAATTTTGTTTGTGGCTCGAGATATTGCCTCCGCCTACAGCAGAGGCCTTGGGGAAACTTTTACGGTTATCAGAAATTATTAAAAAAAAAAGTCTGCTTGACCTGTGTTATTCCAGCCTATTGACATTTACCTCTAAGGAGAAAAGAAGGAAACAATGCAAAGGTCCATGCCTTGAAGTCCTTTCCTACAAGGACACTTGGATCTAGGAAAGCTTGTTGTTTTGGAAAGACACTCTTAAGAGAATATTTCAAGTTAGCATTAATAGAACAGAAAACCCTGCTTGAAAGGCATACTGGGGCAGGCTCTGCTCCCTCCTTTTCAATGATCAGTCAGCCACACTACTGTTTCTTCACCTCTCACTGTTTCTTGAGTTTCTTGAGATTCTTGGGAACCATTAAAGAATTTCAAATAAAGTCCTGATGCCCTGAGAAAGTCTCCTCTTTCCTCTCTCTCTTCTGCCCCGCAGCATTCCCAAACACCAGGGAATAAAATCCCAGGAGCAGGACCAGTAAACGAGAGCAAAATGATTCTGTTCAAGGGTTACTGATCATTAATACCCAATAGCCAGCAGCAAGGATCAGCTGAACGTTGGCTGATCTGAGGAAACCTGCCCCTGCTCCTGCCCCAGCAGCAGCAGAGCTGAGGACGGTGACACTCACCTCACACCTGAGGAGCACTGCCACATCCAAATCATGTTTTGGAGGGGGCAGAGGCACAACAAGACTCTGCATTAAAATAGGATTTTGGCAGTATCCAGCCCAAGGGAAGAGGGCAATGATTTACAGCTGTGAAAATCAGTAGATGAGTTTGGAGTGAACTCTCCTGAGTGGCCGAGGTGGGTTTCGCTGCTCATCCCCCGCGAGAGGCTCAGCGGGGTCTGGCAGAGGCACCACACAGGGTACACCAAGCCAAAACAAAACAGCCCCAAATCAAGACACTAGCATTCCAAATCACTATATGAGTAAACCTTGCCTATAAGAGAAGAGCTACACAAAACCAAATCCAAGTTCTACATCTTCATCAAGTGGCTGATTTATTCACTATTCAGAAGGGGAGAAGGCAAGGGCTTCATAACAGCAGCACTAGTCATCTGCCTTTTTTTTTTTTTTTTTACTTTTTTTCCCCCCCCATTCTGCAAATGCATCTGCTGAACCTGCCACTGCATTGGTTGCCATCCACAGAAATGCCAACATCAAGCAATTTGTGAGCGCTGATTTGTTATAATTCAACACTAAAAGAGGGGAAAAAAAAGGAAAACAATAAAGGCACACAAGGAAAACAGCAAGCAGAAGTCTTAAATATATTGCATATTTGAAAAGCACCCGTCTGCTGGTGCTTATGAACCTTTCTGCTCCTCTGTGCCTGTGACGGAGCCGCAGAGGAACTGGAGGGTTTAGCACAGATAAAGCGTCGAGGTGAGAGGACGGGTGTCTGCTGTGCAGGGACACGATCTGACTGCAACCGCACTCGCCAGCAGAACCCATCGATCGATATTCGTACACAATCGATGGAGCTGGTTAATGACTTTGGGGTCCTTTGCAAGGGGGAATTTCATTAATGGTTAGTACGTTACAACTCCAAACAGCGCAGCCCTAAGTTGAAGTACGAAGCCAACAAACCCAGGCAGCAGCTGCACATTTGATGGCCTTTATCATGAAGAAAACCTTCCCACCACCAGGAATCCACATTTTGGGTTCATCACCCATATTTTGGGCCCTGCAGGGACTGCCCCTCCTTCAGGTTTCTGTTGTGAGGGATGTGGGGGTCACGCTGTGACCCAGGACGGGGCCCCTTTGGGTGCCTGACGGACAGGGACTGCTGGGACACCCACCCCATCAATGAGAGATGCAAGAGGGATCTGGGACGCAGAACACAAAGAGACATGAAAAAAAATTATGTATTTCATAGCAGGCCTGTGTAACAACTCCACTGAAAGACATATTTCATAGAATTGTTATGGTTGGAAGGGACCTTTAAGATTGAGACCAACCATCAACCCAACACTGCCAAAACCACCACTAACCCATGTCCCTCAGCACCACATCTGCCCGGCTTTTAAATATATAGAGAGCAGTACAAGCATCCCCAGTACCCTCACAGGAGGCAGAGGTGGCTTGGGCTGGTGGCAGGGTGGTCATGCCCCACAGCCACATGTGCACAGAGGGACCAGGTGCCACCAAAGGGACATGATTTGTTATAATTCAACATTAAAGGAGGGGGGGGGAAAAGCAAAACAATGAACTCGGGGCAGCTGTGCTTGCCATCCCCAGCAGGAAAAGCCAGCTTGCCACAGCAGCACGCGTAGGGATGTCTTGAGACAGCATTACTGCTCCTCAGGGAATTCAATACCAGCATTTTTCCTCCTCTCTCATTATGCCTTTCGCCCTACCTGCATTGCCTTTGAGTTTCCAGGACAGCAATGGCTGTGTAACACAACAAATTACTGTATTGTTTTATGATGGCACATTCCAGAACATTAATTAGATAAATTACAGTTCTTATTTCAATCAAACAGATATTTTAAAGTCAAGATTCATAAAACTACCAGTATATCCTGCTATATTATTTAGAGCGCCTAGAAGTTATCATTTCCACATAGTTTCATTTCAGATACCACATTGCAATTTATGTCTTGAGAAAATATTTATTCAGAGCTCTATTATAATGAAATTCTTATTTGACAAGTTGTCCATCAAAAAGCATTTTCAGCTGCAACCGTGCAGCGAGTCACACAGCAACCCGGAGATCCTGACCTGTGTCTGTATGTTTCTCAGCCTTGCCATCTAGCAACCAGCTCATTCGACGCTCTGTAAAAGCGTCTCCTCAGAAAGGCAAATGTTTTTCTAGATTGCTTGGAAGAAAAAGTTCTTTTCAATCAAGGCATAGCATAAAAATGCTTCCTCACTCCTTCCCATCGTTGCTCAGTTTTGATTTTATTCTCTAAAATTAGCCGAGATCTGAGCAATGTCAAAACAAACAACTGAACTGAACACGTGGCAATTTGTTCTGTGAAGGGAAGGAAAAGCCAATGTAAAAGTTGGAGTCAAAGACACTGATTGTAAGTTTCCTTAACCTAGACTGAGGAAAGACTGGGTGGGATCAGATAAAAAAGACCCACTGGAGTTTTGTTTGCCAGAACATCATCTGACAACCCTTCAGAAATACCGACCAACTATGAGCTGAAAGACAAAGCACACAGAGTGTTCAAGTGACTTATCCGAGTTTAAAAATAAGGCTTAAGTCAAAAATCTGGATAGAGAAAGATGTTTCCCCATTTAATTATAGGTACAGGTGAACTACTGACATTGTAGCCTGGTTTTTAAATGTGGAATTCTGAGGGCTGGGGCTTGTCCCCGCAGTCGTTGTAGTCTAGGTGACAGAAGAAAAAAATATTCATAAGCACACATCCCAAAACATTCAGATAGTCGTGAACACCAAATGTTAAACTTTTAAGGCTTAAGTAAAATGCAGCTATGTTTTCCTCTTCTTTATTGATCTGGGAGTTTTCAGCATGAATTTAGTTCCCAGAGGTTTGATTAGGACGATTAGACCCTTAGAAGCTGGTGACAGTCTCCGCGCTGGCTCACGAAAATCCGAGAGCAGATCTACGTAAGAGTCACCGTTTTGAAAGGTTTCCATTTCTGCACACAGATTGCCTTATTCTTCATTTCGGTTGAGTCTGAGAAGGAGCACTAGGAGGAGCGATGGGGGATTAGCTTTACAGACGGGACGCTTCATTTGGTAAGCGACAAACAGTTTCACACGTGTCTCAGATTGTCAATTAAGTTGAAGACATTATTAAAGGATTCACAGAATTGAGAAGTCTCTGACTCGGCGAGGCGAGCTCCCAGTATCACCGGTCTCAGAGACGAGCGGCAGCAAGGGGAGATCACTCAAAACCTTCATTTCTGATCAGTTCCGTAAGACTCGTCTGCAGAGCAAGTTTTCCATTTTGGTAACGGCACAAAATGTCACATCATTCAAGAGAGCCTTATCGGAATAAAAACAACAAATAAAATGCCAGATTCTGACACTGTAAAAGTTCATCGCAATGAGAGCTGTATTTCAGTACTTTACCTCTGAAGGGAACTCTGTACCCAGACCTTTAATTACCATCAGCTACAGCCAAAGGAACACAGTCGATAGATAAGCTGTCGGGAGAACGCGCAGATGTGATCCCAAGCTCAGTATCCAGCTCTGGAGCACAGATGTCCCAGAGCTAAGGAGTTTTTCCAGGGTTCTGTCAGCCTAAAAGTTTTAAGTTGCTTAGGGTCAGCCTCACCAGCAAACACAAGACAACCCATGTAAGGAGGTTTTGCTAAAGATATAGGTATAAAAGAAGCACTTGGGGAAAAGGTCATATTGAAAACAGGTTGGTTTCCCCAATAAGGGCATAGAGAAATAAGGGCAAAGTAGACCGTGACCAACTAAACCAGCCCTGGAGCAACAGAGACAAGGAGTTACGGAGGCTGAGGAGCGCTGGTCCTGCCGGAGGAAGGTGAGGGAGGCCCTGCCCAGCCTGCTGCGTCACACCCCTCCCTCCCGCCCCGGAACTTCATTGCTCTGATTCAATTAGAGCAGCAGAATCACTCATTCTGTAGCCTGAAAGGATGCGGAAATTAAAAAAAAACTAATAAAATGGCTTAATATTCCGACCAACATTCTATTAGCCCAAAAAGAAAAGCTTTCTAGAAACAACTACTGGGCAATCCGAAATGCTTCCTAACAAGTGTTTATCAAATGCAGGGAAAAATGAGAGTACTGAAGTTTGGTGGATTGTATCCTCTAATCTTTGAGAAGATTCTTTTATTTCTCAGTACAAAAATAAGGCTGCAACAGCAGAACATTGCCTTGGAATGAGCAATTGCCATCGTGTCATTAGAGTTGTTCGACAAAGCTATTTATCTCCCGAAACACATAACGAGGAAACTTTGCACTTTGGATCGAAACGGAGAGCTCAGCTACCTGATTATGCACCGCAAAAACCTGCCCTCGCCGCAGCCAGCGGAAACTTCACACCTGGCTTCAGCAGAGCCATGGCAACAGAATCCGTCGGGGTTTATGGAGACTGAGGGGGTCACTTGCAAAAGGAAGAAGCCTGAAGAAAATTGTATTTTATTGGCATTTGTTGTCCCTGCCCAAGGAAACCTTTATGCTAAAGGCTGGTTTCTCATAAGTTTACAGATGATTGATGGGCTCTCGCAGTATTTACATAAATAAAAAAAAAATCCACGCTACCATTCCATATAAAATTTCACTGAGGACTCATCTTTGCTGATCTTTGTCTTATCCACCAAGGCAACAACCCAATTAAATGTCTTTGTTTTATGTGGAGACAACCCCATGTTTCCCAACAGACTTTGAGCGTAGAAGAACAAATTTCTCAGCTCATGTTTTTAGCACTATAGAAGAGGCAAACAAAGCTGTCCCATACAGCTGCACGTCTCCCCAAGCCCCTCTCTCGATTGCTCCTGGTCTATTTGCTTCTATTAAATCATCAACCTGCCAGCATTCGTTCTGTTTCCACAAAAAAAATAAAGAAGAGAAACACAGATCAAAGAGCAATAAAGTGTACTTAAATCCACTTTTCCTGCTCACCAAAGCTAACTTGTGCAGATTTTTCAGGCGATGAGTGCAGCTGCACACCCTGGGCGCCGCATCGCCAGCACCCAGCTGAACACGGGGTGCACCTTTGGCACCACCCGAGCTGCCGCTGTCTGGTTGAGAAACAGCACGGTGAGTGGTTTAACACACACGTGAACGCCTACGTTAGATAAGATTGGAGAACAGAGACCTAGCAGCAGAATATCAGCTCACTGTCATATACCCAGATGCCTCAGAAATAAATAAATAAGTGCATTTGACGCCACCGTTAAGAGTTTCTCGCATGCTTCATTAAGTAGCTGAACATTTTCCAATTTTTATTACAATTACACTTCGCTCAAATTACAGCTAGGTAGAGCCCCACGTGCCTTTCGAGCAGCTTGTCAGAGGCTGCGGCTCCTTTTAGAGCTCTGTTTTGTTCGTTGTACATAAAAGCCATTTTCCCCTCATTTAAAACCTCATCTCAGCTCGAGCATGCGTCCCCCCCTCCCAGGCCTCAGCCGGATCTTTACCCCAGTCAGGTTAATCGATAGCACCAGGTTTGGTACACCCTTAATTATGACTAAAGCCGTAACAGGTCTATACATTTTGGGAGGGAGCTGTGTCACTATTTAACTGTCACTCGCAGGCCAGTGCTGCCGTCAGGCACCCAGCCGCACGTCACACATCCCATGGAAAGAGCCATCGGCACATCCCTAACCGCAGACGTCACGCCAGCACGCGTTTTGGTCTTACTCAGCTATAGGAAGCATCTTCCCCCTTAAGCCCCTGTAATCCTACTATCATTACGAGACACCGGAGAGAGTAAATCCGGCCTGTGCTGTACATTATTTATAGCCCTCGCTCCATTCAGAGAGAGCAAATACCTTATTCAGCTACAACTTATAGACGTTTAGTGAAAAACAACACGCTTTACCGCCTAGTTAATTTTGAAAGTAAGGATTTATCTATTTGGTTTAGTCTGTAACGTGCCTGGCGCAGTTTGTTTTATCAGGCTGCACGCGGCTCAGAGAGCTGAGTAAGTACAATCACCCCCGGCACACAGCGATGATAAACTGCATCCTGTGTGCCTTATTCAGACAAATTCTTTTGAATTTCAGAGCAAGTTTTGACCAAGTAAGGCATCTGAATCCAAACTAAAGCTGAGCTATAAACCTCGCCATGCCATCTTGTGATCCCAGGGATTTTCCAGTAATTAAAAGACGACACACAAACTTAGCCTACTAAGAGCGCTGATTTATTGGAACTACTACATATTTCACCAGTGAAAGAGGAGTTTCTTGCAAACAGACCCATCAGTTAAAGCATCAGCACTGGGCGAGCGCTGATGGGTGCCCTCGTCCCACGTCTCTGCCCCGTGGGTCAGGACCGGCTCTCTCGGGGCAGGGCTACACTAATAAATACAGTCTCACCAAGCAATTAGCACACACCCGGTTTTAAGGCAGGGAGTATCACCTTCCCAAACAGAACCAGAAAAATCCACAGACACCAGAGAGATTCCTACAGGAGCGCTTACAGCGTTGCGAGGAAGAAGAGCTCAAGCTGAAGGTCTCTTTTTTGGCACCTTGAGCTTCACAGATGCGTGTCCAGCTCGGAGGCACACGCGCTGGACCCGCCCGCACACAGCCCTCTCTGTGGCACAGATTCAATTAGAGGGGAAGCTGACACACATGCCTTAATTGCACTTTCCATTACCACTGCTGCTCAGATGCTGCGATTCTCCCTCTCCTTCCTGGCAGCGCTGCCAAGAGCTGCATCCTCTCCCTGGGATGCTCATTAGCTAAAAGCCCATGTGCCAAGCACTAGTACACGCATATTTTTATTTTTTTCTAAATGCTGGTTCCCAGCTAATTGCCCAAGTAGTTCGGGACTGAGGTTCCCTGTGACCTGACCACATGTAGCCACTCCAGTCCCAACAGCACAGGTTTACTGTTTCCGCCTGCTTCTTAACCAATTTTAACATCGCTCACCCCCAGAGAATAAGCCCCTGTACGAGAATCCCATTAACTCCCCCCATAACTCTCAACACAAACTCAAATCAGCCTGGAGGGGTAAGGGGCAAAGCATGTTTTTAATTACCTGGGAGCAGTCCCTAAAGCAATTTGCCCAAACTTCTCCCACAACAGCAAGTCGGAGCAGCTGAGCCCTCGTTCAGGAGCTGTTTAACAAGCCCGGATTGAAATGAGAAAGGCGAAGTGCATCACCCCCTTCCATTTCTAAACCATATTTTGGAGGGGAAATAATTTTGAGGGCATACGCACAGAAGAGCTTTAGACCAGAGTCATCTTTTTCAGGTGTGCAGTTTTGCTCCATTAGAATACTTATATATGTACCAAAACACACAGACACAATGACCCCACAAAAGGAAACCCCTCTTTCCCACCAGTGCCACCTGCACAAGCCACCTCTGGGCAGCACAAGGGGTCCCCAGAGCCCCCCCAGCATGGAGGGTCCCCTGCTCTCACACAAAAAGCTACTTAAGTTAAGAGTTTGATGACATGTTTAGTGGTTTCCCGAAAGAAGAGCTTGGGGTTCAGCCCACAGGAACGCTTCTAAAAATGTTCCGTGGATGTAAAATTGAAATAAAATCCACTGAAGTTATTTTTAATGTTCTCCAGGCAATTTGTATTTAAAGTGTCGGAGTTTAGCCATGGGACCAAGTTCAAGTGCTCACCTGAACACCGAGATATCAATGAGTGCTTGGGCGCAGCAGGCTCTGGTTTTGACCAGTGGTCCATGGAGCCCTTAAAAAGGGACGTCAGCACCGCCGCAAGTCACCCTGGCCTAACAGGAGCTGCTTGTCCCTTATCTGGGGACAGACTGAGCTGAGCAGTGCAAGAGAAGGATTCAGAGAGTCTGTGTTAAGAGGTCAGTTTTTAAAAGATACAATAAGCAAAGATGAAAAAATTTTGCTCTTAATACCATGTTTAAGTGGGCATCCCTACAGAAAACATTGTCTAAAATGTAGCAGTTACCAAATGCATCATTCTCATTTAAAGGTACTTTTCACAGCAAAACATCATGGTACTCCAGAAGTGAACCCCATCCAACATTTATTTAAATCTTTCCATGGTTTGCTGTTGCTTTTCATGTTCTGATAAGTTCTGTTACCAACAAAGTCCTAATTCATTTAGCACTGATGCTAAGAAATGATCCCTCCCAACAGCACAGCCTCAGGTCTAATAATTCCCAGCAGGAAAAGTTAATTGAACAGCCTTCTGGCTGATACAACATTTGATTTCCCTATTTTAAAACCCATCAGCATCTGCAGGTGTTTTGGCCACTTTCTGGGAACAAGTAAACGGAGAAGTGCCTCCGTTTCAGAGAGACACATTATCTCTGATGAAGAACGATTTGTAAAACGGCAAGCTTTCTGCAAGAGGGAGAAGTAAGGAAAAGCGTGATGATAACAGTCTGGTAACCTGTAGGTTGTTCAAATAGACCAAGTGTTACTGGCTAAAAGAAGCAAGCATAGTAAAACCAAAGGAAGAGAGTAGTGGAAAAAAAATCACTGCGTCTGGAAACAGAGGAAGACAAAAATGCAAATTCACTATGCTGAAACCACATGGATCTTACTAATCTCTGAAAAATTTGTTATTCCTGCCATATCCTTCATTTAACACCAACTGAGAGACGATGATATCAGTTCCGCTTGCCCCTGGATAGGCATCCAAAGCCCATTCAGTGACCTAGAAGCAAGACAAGACATTCAGAGGAGATGATTTGAGACAATATAAAGAGCAATTAGCACAGTTCAGTGATGAGCTGCCTGATACGCTTCTTGCATATGTTCACATATTAAATGCTTTTCTTAAAGAGCAATAAGTGTGTTTTGGAGGATCACATGATGTAGTTGATCATTACTCCCAATGGAGAACAAATAATCTTGATCATTAAGCTGAGAAAGTTCACTTGCAGCAAACTAAGAAACACATTAGGGCTTTCCCATATGCCAGTAGAAGAAACTGTTCCATTCGTGACGATGAAGAGCTGCAAACTGGAAAGACATGATACTCTTCTGTCCTACAGAGGAATTACCCAAAGATCGGTTTACTTTTTCCCCCCACCTCTTCCCCTATCTTGGTTTACAGGCTTGGATCACCTGGATCCTAACCCCCTCCCAAAAATCTCCTCTTAATTTTTGGTGACAGCAATGGATAGTCGAGATAGCCTTTGCAGTGAGAATTTCACTTTATGCCATTTACTACGTAGGTAAATACCATACACTTTGGGGGTCCAGCACAACGTACACCATACAGATGGGGTCTTCTTAAACCCATCCCTGCAGACAGCCATCCCAGCTGGGACATGGGATCATCCAGCTGATCCCACAGCTCCGTGCGTCAGACGAGGCACATCCTCAGGGCAGAGGGGCTCCATCCTCGCAGGACCCCCTGCCTCAAAGCTAACTCGTAAAGCACCACAGATCCCTGCGGCGCCGTGAAGTTTCAGCCAGCACACACGCACCCATACTGAGCCCTTCTGGGTACCAAAGGGCTTATCTTAAATATTTAGACTACTCAGAGCTCTCTGCCCTCAGACTCAAAATGAAAAATGCATGACTTATTCTTGGTATTTATTTTTCATCTGTAAGTATCTTCTGTTTTGTCATAAAATAAATTCCACCTTAGACTCAAATACATTTCAAAGCTTCGCACCTTCAGGGGAATGTCTGAGATTAGATGTTTTTCCTGGGGAAAAAAACACAACAAAAAACCAAAAAAAAAAACAAAAAAAGAAACTGCTTAAGAATTTAATTAACTTGTGAAACCGTCATTCGAGATGATCAAATATAAAACTGTAGAAAGATTGAAACTAACGCGTATATAGTCACACAACTAAGAAAAGCCTTTTCAAAGTTCATAAAACACGAAATACATCGCTCTGTAATTGTCATAATGCACACATATATGGTGCCAAAGGAGATTTACACAAGTGATCTTGTTTCTGGTATTTTCCAGAGAGGTTTTCCCTGCCAGCCTGCACAACCCAAGCCCATAATGCCCCAGGTGCTCCATGGCTGGGCTCGCTCCTACCCAAATCTTGCTGCTTTCAACAGGGACTTCAAAACTGAGACCCTCCTGCAGCATATTTTTATGTCAACTGACCAAATTCTAATAAAAGCCTGTTTCAGCCAGAATTATGACTGGCTCCGGTCTGACATCAAAACAACAGGCTGTTCTTGTCCATATTTACTTTTTCCTTTGATTCAGATTTGATTTTATTGCTCACAAGAAGTGCCAAATGAATTCCTGAGAAGGCACAAGAAGCTCTGCCTAGGCCTGGAACAGAAACATGCAGAGGGAATTGAAGAATGCAGCTTTCCTCCAGGTGTTCAATAGAGAAAGCTGCATTTGGTACACAGATAGTTTGTCTCCATGGTCCATTTAGTCCTGGTCTTCCCAGGTACAGAAGGGCCAGCAGAAAAAGCAAAGCATAGTTCAACTAAGATCAATTAATTCACAGCTTTTGACATTACACAAAACTGAGGTTTTTACAAGATAGCACAAGAGTGAAAAGCAGCGGTTTCTCCCATCTAGTAACATCTTTCTTGCAGGTGTTACCACCCAGGACTTCAGGGGAATCCTAAAGAAATAATGTGCAAAGTTACCCGAATTTGAAAACTCTGCAGGTTTTAGCTAAAGCTGTTGGCCCACAAAATTCAGAGTCAAAGCCAAATGACATCAGGTAGAGCTTGTTAGGATGAATTTATGCAAGGATCAATTCTCTTCCCAGCATTTGTACTCCATCCTAGGAGTTTTTGTTGTCAGAAGAGTAACCTCGCCTTCCTCGCCCACATCCAGATGCTCATGGTGTGCTCCCTCATGCTCCTCAAAGCGGCACCACAGCGTCCCATCCCCGAGAGGACACGTCCAAGAGCTGCACCACTGCAGAGCAGATAGCAGAAGAAGTGGGCAGAGGAAGCTAGCCACCAGAGACATGGCCGATTACAAGATTTACTTGATTATAAAGTTCTAAGCAGGCAGTCCCATCGCAGAGCAGGAATTCGGACTCCCTGCACAGACATGCCCATCAACAGTTTGCCAGCTCTACAGCTTTCCCTCCCTGGTTTTGAGGGGAGAGCTTGGAGGAGGAACCAAAGCTTCTGGGAGTATTCTTATGATTTAGGCTTGTCTGGAAACCTGGTATGACCTACGTGTGCTCCTTAAAATATAAAAATCAAAGATGCTTGTTACCCACCTGGACCAAGTAGGTAGATTAAGCACTATGTCCCCTCAGTCATGGAAAACTGACACTGCTAAGGCTCCCAGCATCCGTCTCAAATTACTTTGTGAATCATTTTCCCTTCTGGGGAAGAAAGAAAAAAAAAGGCAACCATGCAGCTATTTTCTGTTTCTATCATTTCATCATTGCCACCTGCTGTGCAATATTTTATGCTCTATTTCCTCCAGTTAGACTCTTTCTAGCTGAAAAAAGTAATTTATTTTGTTCAGGTATGGGAGGTGTTTATGTATTGTTCTACAGCGATGGACACCTCTGAGACCTGAGGGACAGGAACACTCACCCAGCACAGGGGACACGGGCCCTATAGACAGAACAAGCCTTGAGGAGGCTGTAACCATTCTCACTCCGTTTCACTCTGAAAACGGGGATCTTCTGCTTCATGATTTTAGAAAAACAGCATGGAAGGATGAGACTTATGTGAACCAACACAGAGGAGCATGCCTCAACCTGTAACTGCTCCAAAACAGTGTCTTTAAAAGATGAGACCAGTTTGGGATGTTTCTTTGACCCACAACCAACTGCAGCCAGGGATCCATTTGCCTTTTCGGTGGAAGCAGGACTGGCAGCTGCAAGGCTTTCTCCTGCTGTCACACGGAGCAGAGCTTCAGGGTGCACTGATCTTCCTTCATTTCCAGCCCCAGTGATCAATCTGATGCCTGAAGCCCAGTTTTCTTCTCTTTTGGACTCCTACCAAAACAAACCCCGGAAAGCCTGTCACTTCCTTTATAACCTCGGAAGAATTATTACAGCAGCTGCTGACTATTCTGGGACACAGATATGGTTCCTCAAAACCACACATTCATCTTTACAAGAGAAACCTAATGATTTTTTTTTTCTCCAAGCCAATATTAGTCTCAAGAAATTCAGAAGCATATTTCATTTACAATAGTACTGTAAACAAGACAACCCCTGCTCATCGCACTTCGTGGTGCTAAAAATCGCAGCTGTAGGGGCACTGCGGGATGGCATTAGTAGAGGAGCCCACTCATGCTCCTCAGGCTAACGCAGATGCCCCCCCCGCGACAGCCCACACCACCAGCATGATGCAGAGGGAGGCTCAGCCTTGGCAGGAGGTTTTGACAGAGCAGCACGTGAACTGCCACCGCTTCGCAGTCATTGACCTGAATCCCCAAAAGAGGACAGATTTTTCTCTCCACATCCTTCACCGTCAAGGACCGCGTCGCTGTAAACATCTGTATTTTCTCTGGAGAAAAGAGTCTTCTAAGCGAAAGACAGTTCTACTGACCAGCTGCTGGTGCCACGATGCTCACTCAAGTTTCTCCAATTCCTGGCTCTTGTGCAGCATCAAAAGAGTTTGGCAAACAAGACAAGCAATTTCTAATGCCTTTTCACTTACACACCTGATGTTCAAGGTAGTCACCCACCCCTTCTGCTCGCACCAGGGAAAGCTGTGCAGGGAGCACCAGGGTCTCATTACTGCCTAAGCCATCTTCATACAGTAATCAGTATCTACTACTTCACTGGGGTTTCCTAGGCAGGTTGGGAACCCTGCAGGATGTCAGAGTCTTGTTTCACCTTTGTGGTGCTCCAGTAAAAGACTCCGAGTCCCAGTTTTCCTTGCTAACCAGAGGGACAAGTGTCACACCAACCCTGGCGCTCGAAAGGCTGAAAGCAAAGCCCACTGGTTGGCAGGGGGCCTGGAAGCAAGGGATCCCCAACACCTTCCTTTTGGCCCAACTCAGCCAGAACTGGTACAAAAAGACTCCGGGCAAAACACTTAACCCTCAAAGATGACTGTCAATTCACTTCCAATATAATTAAGGGTACAAGTTAAACAGAACGCGCGAATTGAATCTAGCTGAAAATTTCATTTTCACACCTTAAAACAATTTAGCTCATAGCAGGTGAGAGGTAATGCTTGAAATCAAAGCCAGTGAAGGCAGGGGCTTCATTGCCTAAATACCAAAGCAACAAGGAAATGATGGCTTGAGATTACTTAAGTAGAGTGAAATATGTAGATGATACAGGATTTGACGTACCCAGGTTTTGCTGTAGACAAACCCATCCTCAGGAACAGACATTTTCTGTGATGTACTTAGTTCCTCCTTCTGCTTGCAACCAAGAAACAACATCTAATACATTGGACTAAATGGAATATTACAGTGCAAAACCCCTGTGACCAATTTTTTTTTTAAACTTTTACCTATAAGAAGGATCTTTTTATTTTGCACAGTTCCATCGCTCCTGCTGTCGCCTGTGACCTAAAGTTAGCTAAACAAACAAAATCCTTTATGCTGCCTTCTCGCTTTTCTTAGGACTGCTACGACCATTGAAAGGTCACTTAGAGCTGTGTTTTAGAAATAACACCGCTCCCCGGCTTCCGCTCCCCTTCGTCACGTGCCTGGCATTTCTCAGATGGATTTTGTCTTTTGTGCCCCCTGTTCACCTGCTCCTTTGGCAAGGCAACCCATGTGTTAAGTCAAAGCCCTTCACTAGGGGTGGCTGCAGTGATCTTTGCTGGCACTGAAGGAGCAGCTTTGGAGGTGTCCAAGTGCCCATTCTGCTGAGCCGCCAGGCAGCAAAGTACCAAAGAAACTACAAAACCCTCTTTGGAGGGTATTAAATACCTTGGGTGGCACAGCAGTGAAACTAGAAATCAGCAATAAACCACCAGCAGCGTCAGGAGGAAACATCCAAGTGGTTATGGCACTCCTGGTGGGGTCTTGCAAAGCCCACCACAGCTCACCAGCCCCACCAGTGCCTCTGCCCACCAGGTCCAGCAGGTCCTTGGCCACCCTTTAGTCTCAGTGCACACAAACAATCATGTTCTGGCAGCCTCTCAGTTTCAGGAACTCAGAAAAACATTTAATTCGATGAATAAAACAACACTGGGAAGTTTTCCACCACCACCTTGACTCACAACAGCCGTTCAAACAGCTCAGTCTCTCTGTCCCAGTTTTCCCTAGATCAAAACGGGCACAGCCATCGATCGCACAAGGCTTAGCAAACCCTAAGAGTATCTTAATGTAGAGTTAAGTATGAGGTCTGTGTAAGTGGCTGAAACGATAGCAATACCACCTCCTTGGCTGGAAAGTGAGAAAGTAAATAGAAGTTAGTGATTTGGATGGAGAACAGAACAGCAACTAACAATTCATCCCGCGCCCTGGCCTACCCAGGGGAAACATTTTCTTTTCCTTAGTCTAGAAAAGAGTACCATAAAGATCAGCTGTGCTGTTTGGCACCGCTGCGCAAACTTCTCATACTTCCAGTCACTGCCATTTCACACCACCACATTCTTTCTGGGACATTCGTCTTGGAAAGCATCCCGAGATGCACGACCCAAGAAGAGCAGAAGGCAGACAGACGCCCAGCACCACTGGCCATCAAGCTCTAGGGTTTATGACAACAGCAGAACATTGAGCACAGTTTTACGTCCATCAGCTCATCACCCGCAGACCTGAAGCCACAGATTTATTCGCGGGGCAGGGTGGGGGGGTGGTGTGTACAAGAGCTCTCTGCCTTTTAAGATCCCTGCAGGTTTTAAACTATTTCCACCAAAAGGAACGCAAGCATCCCCTCTTGAGCTCATTTTTCAACACCTCTGTCAGTACATGCTAACTTGACACTTGTTCTTCTGGACAGTAAGGAGCATCACAACTTGAAGTGAGCACAGAATTTAAATTGGAAGCTAACACAAATTCCACATCTCCAGCAACGAACACACCCAGTGATGGGCAGTTAGCTCACCACAGCTGACTCACGAGTTCTCTGCAGCTTCCCTAACGCAAAGGAAAAGGGAAAAATAAATCTGGTCTCACCTTGTAGACTCAAAGCAGAGATATTTAGCACAACCAAGCAACACGTGGAATGGTTTGCCACAGCAGGCTGGGGCCAAGCACAGCAGCCGGATATTAAAAGGAGGCAAGTTAATTTTACAGGCTATAATGAAGCATGTATTCATGCATGCTAAAATGTAATTAACTAGAAAAAAAATCACGTCTCATGCTTCAGTGTGATAACTTATCACTGATAGGATGAAATTTTACTCCTAATTCGCTGGTTAAATGGTCATTGCTGGAAACAGGTACTCACATACAATGGACACAGATCTGGCCTCTGCTCCTGCTCTGAGCTTAGGGCCCAAGTGAAGGAGCTTCCGCTCAGCAACAAGAATGATGACATATCAAAGTAAACTTCTTTCTTTATTTCAGGTACCTGCAAGTTCTCTGGCGTTTCTGTTCATTTGAACTAGAAAGTAAAAACCCATACAAATTAAGAGACCTTTTAAGACATAAAACCAGTATTTGTTCCCCCGGGTGTCAACCTGTGGTGAATTCATGTCAAGATACCATCCACATGGTGAGATCCTTTGGGCAGGACATGCCATACCTGCTGCTGCCAGATGTGCCCACAGCAGTCTCAAGAGGCAGACGAGGAAAGCACATGGAGCACAGCCCTTCTACCTGCTCTTTGGGACACAGACCAGCCTTCCTGCTCTAGGGATAAAGAAACACGGATCCAACAGCTCCACATCGGGGGAGGGAGAGGGGAGGCACTCATGTGTGCTCCTAGAGTCTCCTGCCCTTCACCTACACCACCCCAGCTAGTGCCAAACACAGCACCTCAGCTGGAATAAAGAGGCACTTCTTCGTCACCTTCCATAAAACTACATAACACGAAGATTTGGCCATATGTTTTTGCTTAAAAAAACCAATAATTTGGTCAACACATCCATGCAAAACCGCACATAGCTAGTGTATGCAAGGGCATTCTCATCACTATGGCCATACCTACCCCACCTCCTCCAGCCCTCCCGTGCTTCTGCCTGGCAGCAAGGTACCGCCGCTCGCCAAACCCCCGTGCCTCAGCAGTACGGATATTAGAATAACTTGGATAGCAGACCCACAGGCATATTGAACAATAATAATGAGCAATAAACAGTAATAGCAGCGAGGAGTGCTGACCTTTTACAGGGCTGAGTGAAAAAAAGCCATGAAGTTAACCTCATGCTTCCCAGCAAGTTTAATGGGATTCACATCAGTTCCAACCTGAAAAAAAAGTTTCCCAAGTGCCACTGAAACAATGATAATCTGCCGATGCTGTCCCCCCCGAGCAACAGATGAAAAATATGACAGTAATTTACAGAAGGCTGTTTTCCTCTGTGTATTTCGGCTTCCACAGTGTTATCTTCACTTTACTCAAGACAGTATCCAGAAAATAACCAGTTGCGTATTTGTTACACATACATATGAGTTGCTTGTATATTAGTCAGATTTTCAGCACGACTTTGTAGTAAGGAGGTTTTGCAATATTTTACCTTCATTAAAAAAAAGCATAGTTTTCCTTCCCGCCCTTTCCTTTCCCCATGCAGGCTGAAGAGAAGCCCATTGAGCATCTTCATTCGACTTGTAAATACACCAGTCGCCTCCATATTTTTCCTCCATTTCTGAAGTTTATCAAACATTTGGATCAAAACAAAAATATCACAGCTTTCCTTCAAATTCCTCTATTCTCACTAGTCCCTGGAGAAGGGGTCCATCCGCAAAGGTTGTGCTGGGTGTGGAGAAGCACGGGAGCCCTGCACCCCCGCGTGAAACTCCTGGGCACAGCAACAAAGAGGACATGTCTCAGCAACTCTCCCAACATTCCTCCTTTCCAAATCCACTTCTGCATTTTCATCACAATATTACTGATTCCTCGTGGACTACTTGGGCATAGCAAAAACCCATTTGCAGGAAAAGCATGCCCTTTCTGAACACCCCCCGAGAACAGGTTGCACTGCTGAAGGCAAAACAAAGCCCCTTCCTTTCTGAGCCCTTCTGTTGATCTGTCACTGAAAATCCCTCCAGTTCCGTTGTGTACAACCCGCTGCCTCGCTGCACACAGCCTCTTATGGTGCTTTGCCATCCAGTATTAAATTGTCTGTGTTCTCCCTCATGGTAAAAAGCAGGAATCACTAAATTTTTCAAGGGAAAAGCTACAAAAGATAGATGACAATGTTCTTCCACGTACTGCTGATAAGGGAATAACGGTCAAGATACACTTGGGGCAAGAAATGCCAATTAACTCTGGAGATGACAACTTCCTTCGCTGTTTTCATCCTCACTGAGGTGCTGAAAACGCTTGATGTTTGTGAAGCACTTCAATTATTACCATTCACAGACGTTAAACCAAGCATTTAAGATCTGCAGAAAGACATCCATTTCCCACCATCCAGCCTGGGGATCTCAGCTGTTTCTTCCATGTCCCAAACAAAGGTACAAGCAGGTCCTTCGTTCTAAAGGGCATTTGCATGAAACCCAGGTTCCACTTCAAGCCTTGATCTGTTCCTTCTCCATGGGAAGTCACAGCTCCCTGCGAGTTCACAGCTGGTTCCTACCGAAACGAATGCTGCGCCCCAGGCACTGAACCTGCAGCACACTGACGGGAAGCATCCAAGAGTAGTCGTATGAATAGCATTTAAGCTAAAGGCTGGCAATGTGTGGAGGTCCAGCGAATCTAACAGAATCAAGATTAGTCTTTCCTCACCATAAGAAGGAATTATGTAATTGTTGGAGACTTTTCAGAAGCACTGCTCAGATAAAGCCCAACTCCTCCTCCCTGGACAGAAATAATCCGAATATACTCCTGTAAGTATTACTGTTAGAGGCAGGAAGAACAACGCATCAACTGAAACGGAGCGAAGTCGGATGCCCCGTCTGCAGAGCAGATTCCACAGGCTGTCAGCAGCCTGCAGACACCCCACACGTGGCGTCAGAGGAGCATCTATGCTTTGTCGGAATTTGAGACAAACACCAGGGAGCCTCAGACGGCCTTTTGCTCTGCTTGGAGGGGAGCAGCAACGCAGCACGCAGGTCTGCATCCTCACGTCTCCCAGGGCAAAACCCTCCTGTGCTACCGGCAACCAGGTTTTGCTGCCAAAGAGCAAAAGGAAAATGCATTTTTATAAACATCTATTGATAGAAACGCTGTTTGTAATGAGCAAACAACAAAATGACACAACTTATTTACACATGGCATTGCCCAAACCTGGCACTGAAGCGCTGTAGCTTGTTGAATGAAGAGTGTAACAGGTCAGAACTGACAAAACCAACCGTGCGTTTGGTTAGAGGAAAGCAGAATACTGCACAAGTCCTTGCAGAAGAGACTTTATCTTGCCTGGAAGCTCAAGGTGCTGATTGAAGCAAGCGCTCTCACCACCAGCCCAAGCATCTGCTACATCTGCATTTCTCAATTTACTGCTCTGGGAGAGGAATCTTTGACAGAGCTCAATCTCTTCCAAGTACGAAAGAGGGGAAGACATGAAAATTTTGACAAGCCTTATGGAATGGGGAAAATCATTTTTGCCAGCCAGAAATGCCTCTACCCTGTAGAGTTAAATTGCTAAACATGATAAAAAGTTATTACTTGGACATGTTATTATTTAAATAACATTTCTGTAAATTGGCAGCATACTCATATATAAGGTTTCTATTTTTCAAGACAACTTTTTGCCTTTCCTATAAATTATTTTATACTCCATAGCGAAGTCTTGCATGAGGACACTCCATTCTGGAGAGATACATACCGAATTAGCCTCCAGTTTTATCTTTTGGAGCATCAAATCTTGTTTTACAGACTCAGTCTATTACAGAGGTGTAAGTTTATTAAGAAAGTCGGTAACAGAAAGCCAAAGTGATCTGTCATTGCCAGCTAAATAGCAGAAATAAAGAGAAGATCTGTATCAAGAGATGCATCTCTAAGTGTATCTTCACTGGAGACTTTATGCATTTTTTAAACAAATCTTGCCTCATTTTAAGCTACATTTAATTGCTAGGCATCAATCTTTAAATTACTGCAAATGAGTAGAAAAGATCATACACAGAAGCTAAGGAGCACATTTTAAACACGTGTGTCATTGCTCTAAAGACAATTAATATTCGTGTGTGACCTCTTAAAACAGACCAAATCCTCATGCACAGAAATCACAGCGTCAGTGTGGAATGATCCCACTCACAATAGCTGTGGGCTGCCGTTAAACGCTGGGAATCACGGGTTGCGTGAAGGCTTTTATCCCTTTTGTGCACCTGACCGACCCAGTCACAAAGCTGGCAGGGACTCTTTAGATTCGACTACGAAAAGGCTCCAAAAACAATCCCTTCCCCTGCAGATAGTTCAGATTGAGGGACTAAAGCATTGGTTATCAGGGACCTGCATCTTCGCTTGGACAATTGAGCCAGGCTGGTTAAAACGCAGCCTTCAATCACAGGATTAGCCCTTTGCTCACTCGTTTCGGCAGCCAGTTTGTCCTTCACAATGGGGCTTACAGGAAACGCTCACAATGAACATGTGTGACATCAAGACATTTTCCAGTTTGAATTCTGATGTTATTTGTGCCACGTCCCTTTTC
This sequence comes from Stercorarius parasiticus, assembly GCA_013396915.1. Taxonomy (NCBI): domain Eukaryota; kingdom Metazoa; phylum Chordata; class Aves; order Charadriiformes; family Stercorariidae; genus Stercorarius; species Stercorarius parasiticus. The sequence continues at coordinate 529,533 of VWZL01005756.1, forward strand.
TTTACCTAGAATAAAAGGCTGTAGGTTGGAACCATCTCCATGGTGGAGCAAGAAACAAGAACTTGCTTTGGAGAGAGCAGTTTGGGATCAGAGATGCAGAAAGGATTATGGCAAAGACACACATTTTTGTCATCTTTATGCCTTTCACCCTATCAGGCCATAACTAAGAACCTCTGTGGTTGCTCTACCTTGCAGGTTTCTTGAACAGCTTCCCATCAACCACACTACTGAAAACAGAAAACAAGAGACTATGGTTTGGATTTGCAGTCACTCCTCTCACCAGAGCCAGCTTGCACAAGAGAAAACATGACTTTTTTTACCCAAACCTTTCTAGGAGGAGGATGCACCAAGTGGTATTTGCAGATATGGCACCATGACCCAGCTGGCTAATGGTCTTCTCCACTTGTAGCTCTGCCAAGTGCCCAAATCCTTTGCTTACTACAGAAAGTTACCTCCTAAATACTTAAAGTTTCAGGCTAGCAGAATTATTTGGTCAAGCACATCGTGGTGGAGATCATTTGTCCCCACTGAAACACAGAAGCATTCCTTACTGTGGCATGAAGGAAAAGAATTTTGCAACAACATTGGGTTTAAGAGGACTTGCAATCCACAGACTCGTGCGCCTAGCGCAGGAAACCTCTATCAGGCCTCAGACTGCATTTCTTAAAATTAAGTTTGTAGTTGCTTGCTGGAAGTCACACCTGGTAGTTCCAGGTGTTGGGTAGACAACATTGCTAATTCCCCAGCTCGCAGCGCAGTAGGTGATTTTTTTGGTGAGTCTGGAAATACAGGATGAGCTGTAGTTAGCTAAGGCACATATTGGTAACAGAATAATGGGAAAATAATCAGTAACTCCTGCTTCCTCCTTCCCTACCATACATGTGCCCTCGTCAGTGTCAGTTCAGCATTTTACTCAGTGGAGGGTATACGCCTAAGTGCTACATTTCCAGTAATCAAGTTTTTCACAAGTCCAGCTGCTATGGGTCTGTCAGACAAGCAGACAGAAGCCTGCTGTAAGGAGCAGCCGCTCCCGTTCTGGCACGTGAGCAGCCACAGCCGAGGCAGAGCGGAGAGAGCCCCTCGCGCACCAGGCTCAGGTTTCCTCTCTCTGCTGCGCGAGGGTGAACGCCAAGCTCTTGTCTCCACAGAGACGGGCAACCAATCGATAGGAGAACTCTACTGCAGAGCTATCGATTCCTGGCCTTCCAGGGGATCCAGGCACTCTCACTTCTACCGAGGACAGTTATTAAGGTGTCTTGTTCATCTAAGTATTTCTTAATTAGATTTTCTGAAATGTTGCACTCCTTTCACAAAGCCTCCCTTAAATCTTATTTCCTCAATGACTCAGCATTATAATTCATTCCATGGGAGGCACAGCAATATAAAACCGCGGAATAGACACAAATCATCTCAACACCTCATCACACAAGAGGTCAGCCATAAGATTCATGATCTAGTAACACAACGAGTTTGAGTTACAGACTCCTGCAAACAGTCTGGTCATTAACAGCATGGGAGCTTCCTGTGGAGCATCCATAGCGAGGAGGACATAGACTTTTCCACCTTGACCACCATCAAAAATCTTCATACGAATAACTGAAGCCACAGAGTACTTCATAGCATGAAGTAGTGAATTAAAACTTAATGGCACCACTGTAAGAGAGACAATTGTTACCAGAAGGCAGGATATTGCATAACAAAAATAAGCCATTACAAGCTGCACAGCAGAGGGTTTATCTTTAATGAGTTTCCCAGAAATTTATCATTAACAGGAAAGTTTATAGGTTTTGCGCTGTGAGAGCAAGAGAAAAGCCCCCATTGCCCACCAGGGATAATGCAAAAAAAGAAATAAACCCTTGTTTTAGCAGCTTTCAAGTCACCAACACAATCTTGTTTCATGCAAAACAAAGGCTTAGCTCTGTACAACGAAACAACAACAATATCAAGGCCAAAAGACACCCCCAGAGCCAGAAAAGGTCACCAAATTCGTACTCAACTAGTCAAAAGAACAGCAGCAGCCTACCTCAAACTCTAATTCTCATTAGGCAACTCCAGCTGCCGTCATACCTTGATGGACAGAGTTTGAAACCTCAGACAGAAAGAGAAGACCCCACAGGGCAGCATGATTTGGGGAAGCAGTGTCTGATAATGGAATGAATTGGGCCTATCCCAGAAGTTTGAGCACTAACACATTTTTCCCCCCGCAAAAAAACCCCTCTTGATGCCTTCTTTCCATCCTGCTTTTCTTTTTACCTCTACTCCAGTGCACACCCTAACCTGATAATTTTCCATACCTAGACTTCATCATTCTCCAAGCCCCCAGAAAAGCATAAGCAAAACAAAGCTGTACCTTTAGCAGGGCTGATGTCGAAAGCCAGCTTTGGAAGCCATGCCCAAGCCAGCTTCCTCCATGCCCAGTAGCCACCATAACAAATGTGGCCACCACCACCACCAACCTAACTTATATGCAGAGGAGCTCCCAACAGGTGCAGATAGTGATCACCCCCAACCTCCCCCCTGCACAGCTGCTTCTGTGAGGATGATATTAAAAACATCGTGGCAATTACCAAAACCTGATAGATAACATCTGTGTTTCTTCCGAAGAGACCTTTCACCACTTCGACCAGGCTTTCCTACTTGGTATTTGGAAAACACCTGGTCCTGCTTCTCTGCCTTCCCAGCTCAGGCACTTGAAAGGACACAATCATCACCATCACCTTATGATGTCATTTTTCATCTTATGCCATTTTTCATCTTAAGGTGAAAAAACCCAACATCCAAGATGCCTGTAACTTCAAAATTGACAAATCCACAGGGTATTTGTGCAGGTGATTAATCATTAGCAAACAACTTGTTAATTAAGGTTGCTGATTAAAAGATGTAAACATCAAAGCTGCACCTGCTTTCTAAATTGATCTCCCTTAAAGTGTAAATATTTTATCTATACAAGATGGGAAAACAGAATGTCACCAGTGTTTAATCTGTACCACTCATTACAGATTTATATTAACCTTTAGAGAAGCAGCGACTCCATCCCCGCGTTCAAGATGAACCACCGTTAAGAATAAGACCCAAGTCAATTAAAAATTGAAGGATGGTGCTTTACTAAAGGACAGAAGATTATGATGATTATTAATTCTATACCATTGCAACAGTCCTAAAGTTACAGTTAAAGCGGGACTTTCCTCTGGCGTTACACTGTTGTGCAGATGCAGCTTTAAATTAAAATTTTCAACCTAAATAGTAATGTTTAGTTTTAGCACACAGGGGAGAAGCTTGGTCAAACTCCCAGGTGATCATTTTAGACCACTCCAGAGCAGAAATCCCTTCACACAACCGAGTCCAAAACAGATTAGAAACTTTACAACAATAAAACATAACAGGGCGTAAGAAATAACCGCCTAAAGCCAGAGGATCGTACTGAGTTAAGTACAAATGCACACAAACAGCGCAAGTATACTTTCATCCTCTTGTTCTAATAGTCCACCATCAAACTGACTCCCGAAATAACTCATGGAAACCAGGGAGGCAGAGGGAGGGCAAATAATATTTGCCAAAAAAAAAAACCAAAACAGGTTATTCTGAGTTTGGCTGTATTTCTACATATAAAGTCAAAATTTAACCACAGGAACTAGGAAGCTTCAAAATCAAACAGAAACCATAATTTATAACATCTCTAAAATTATGCTATTAATATGAGGTATGGAAGAAGCTGATAAAAATTATTTCATGCACAATTTCTAGATTTCATGCGCAGGAGAAACAGATGCAGTGGGTTCAGCATTGGGAATACGTCTTGCACTTTGGCTGTCATTGTTTCTCTCCGTGCTATCACGACGCCTGACAAATGTGAGGGATGGAGGGACTGCGTTTCAAGGCATGCTCACAAACGGGCAAAGCAAAACCAACTCAAGGACCCGCGTGAGTGTACAGAATTTCAGGACCTGGCATCGTTCTGGTGCGATGCTTCAGTACCCATCGAAATGAAGAGATGCAGGAATGAGATAGTAAGACATAATTATAATGTCAGAGGCTAAAAGATGCATGAAAACACAGGCTAAAATGAGTACTACTGCCTAGTACATTATCTTCTAAACACAAAATGACAATAGTTTTACTGCATAATTGCAGTTTTATTGTTTTATTGCACTCATTAAGAAGAACAGCCTTTCTCTCTCTATTCCTTTCTGACTACTTGTCTCCACTGCTCCTGGCTGCTGGCCTAAATCCCTCAGCCAAACTTATCTGCAGAGTGACTGGCAATGGTCTGGAAATAGCTGGCTGGTCCTGTGGTGCGTCCCTTCCCAGCGCCCAGATGCTAAACGCCGTTTGGAGAGGGCTCAGCGTGCCGAGAGAGGCCTCGGCACTGATTTCCCAGGGAGCCCCTTGCTGTAATGGGCACGAGGAGGTCAGTGCTGGGCCAGGAGGAAGGGAAATGGTCTGAGCAGCCAAGGAGGTGGGAGGCTGCGACCATGGCACTGTCATACGCGTGAGGCTTTCACCTCTTGAAAGTTTATTTTTGCTTGGCAACCCAAACATCAAAATCTGTGCATGCTAAAGGTTGTTAAATCTCTGCATGTCCCTAAATCCAATGGGTCAGCTCGGTTTGTGACTTCCCTATGAAGACAGGCTGAGAGAGCTGGGAGTGTTCAGCCTGGAGAAGAGAAGGCTCCGGGGAGACCTTCCAGCCCCTGCCAGGCCCTCAAGGGGCTCCAGCAAAGCTGGGGAGGGACTCTGGAGCAGGGAGGGGAGCCATGGGACGAGGGGGAAGGGTTTTCCACTGAAAGAGGGGAGATTTAGATGAGATGTGAGGCAGAAATTGTTTGCTGTGAGGGTGGTGAGCCCCTGGCCCAGGTTGCCCAGAGAAGCTGTGGCTGCCCCATCCCTGGAGGGGTTCAAGGCCAGGTTGGACGGGGCTTGGAGCAACCTGGGCTGGTGGGAGGTATCCCTGCCCAGGGCAGGGGGTGGCACTGGGTGGGCTTTAAGGTCCCTTCCTACCCAAACCATTCTATAATTCCATGGTTTCTTTTCTTTTTGGGCATATTGGCCTTGGTATATATCCATGCAGAGCTAACTCTAGCACGTGTGGTATCAGATGTTGTAAATGGCATGGTATTCATGCACTCAGCATGGAGTAAATCTCTGTTAGGATTACAATATTCTTGCTTGTACAAAGGCAAAATGTAAACACAGCCTTCAAAGACAGGTACACGAAAGACAAAGCAGACTTGCTGGACCAGGCTGGCCACCCGCCGAAGAGAGAAATGACTACCAAGGGAAGAAAAAACTCTCACCCTCAAGTCTTTAGATAACATCACAGACTGAAGTCCCCAGTCCTGCAGTCAGTGAAGTGGGATTTCAGCCAAAATCAGTGGGATTTTACCTAGTTGGCAAAATTGTCTCATCCTTTATGAAAGGCCACGTACTAAAGGAGCAGAAATACTGCAGCCACTGGTAAGTGAAGTTGCAACGCACTGCCAGAAGCATCCGCATCACCTGCTCCTCAGAAGAACGGCTGACACGTAGTTAAGCATCATTTTAAATGAGATCCAGATTCAAATGCACTAATGAACAAATAAATTATTGACACTAAGTGCATGGCTGTACCTGTTCCACTACTCTTGAGGGTTAAGCTAGCCAGAGGGGATGTAGAATCACAGTTTGTCTTTCAAGGGCCCGTTATACGAGGCACAATCTGGTTATTTAAGTGCAGGTCACACTGACTTTGCTTGCACGGTTTACTGAGGAGTTCAGTACATGCATGAAGAGCTCATAAAGTCAGACCCACAGGCTGCCCACTTTTTAAGGCAAAGCATGACCTGTTTCTAGACAGTTTCCAAACCTACAGCCCTTTATAAATCATTTTTCATAAAAAGGTGATGGATTTATGATCTCCAAGCTCTTGTGTTTTACTAGGGTTTGAAGAACGAATGGCAGAATGAACAGACTGATCTCCTTCTGTGGAAGCTGCCTATAAGATATTGAGGTGAGGTGCACTGAGAATTAAAAATATTAGACATTTTTGGTAGAGTTACTACCTAAAAGTTGGGGCAAACCTACCAGAAATAGTAAGTTTGACAGAAAATAACAGAAGGCTTGTTAAAAATCACTCCTTAATAGCACCCTGCCCACCTGCCTCTTTGGAAGCTTTGGGTTTACATCCATCACCTATCCTGTACCAAAAGCTGGTATCTGCAGCTCACTTGAGAGTGCCCAAGGAAGGGTCAATCAAGCTGAGCTCAGGGGCTGGGGACAGGAGAGGCCACCAGGGAAGAGACGACCACCTACGGTCACCTTCAGGAGAGGGGCTCAGGCTGCGGCACCAATGCCAGGAGGCAGGAGCCAAAGGTGGAAGCCCAAGAGAAAAGCCGCGCAAGAACTAACTGTATTGAGCAGAGTGGGATTGTAGCTCCCTGCTGGGGCAGGAGCCGCAGAAGCCAGAGCAGACTCATCAGAGATCTCCAGGTAATCCCCCAGTAGTCTCACCGAACTCGGCTCCAGCACGCAGGTTAGCAATCAGTGAAAACAGAAAATGTTACCCAAGAACTTCATGGAATTTTATTCCTTTTTAGTGACATTGGATTTTTAGAGTGGCACCTAGAAAAGTAAATTGGAGCAGATCATTCTAGCTGGTAACGAGTTAATGGCTCAGAAAATATAAGAACCGTAGCAGTTGAAAAGGGAGTAGCTGCTGTGGTTTGTCTTCTTTTTCAACATTTTAATTTCTGCTGTTACTTCCAGGTGTTCAGATAATGTGGTCCTTACAGTGATTAACCATTTTTCTCTCTATTCTGCTACGGTACCTCACAACAAGCCTGGCTAAATCCTCGCTCAGCGTCAACTTCACACACGAGAGGGCCAACTCATCCCCGAGCAGGTGTCAAAGTGATTTAGACTCAACCATTGATATAATCAATCCCAGACTTGGAATTCCTAGGAATAACCCCGCCCCTGATCCACAGTTACTTTCCCAAGAGGGTATCCCTGCTGTAAATTGGCATCCCTTTCCACCAGCCGACGGCAGCACAACGGCTACACGGGGCACCTTGCTCTGCGCGGGTCAGATCCAGATATAGAGGGTTTAGGGCCTGGATTATTTTGTATCTTAATATTTTCTCCTCAGTTATTTTATATCTTTATTGTTTACTTTGTTAGATATATTTTATATGTGAAGATATTTATGAGCAGGAGGTGTGAATAACTTCACAGCAACGGCTGCCTGTCACCAAGGGACCGTGAAGACACAGAGCTGAAGAGCTTGGACTATGAATTCGTACGGTGTTACCAGGAACCCACGGAAACACACAAAGCAGAGATGATTCCATCCATCCGTCCATCCATAGATAATAAAATACAGCCCCTGGAAGGAAGGCTCGTTAGTAAAGTGTAGTGAAACTTGTGAAATGTTGAAAGATGATTAGTGAGAGGCCTGGCTGCCGTGGGATGCTCGCGTGTGCTGTGGCTGCAGGTCCAGACCATTCTCTCCCTGGTCCTGCGTCTGCAAAAAGCAATTCTCCCTGAATCAGCTGCTGGGCACACTGATAACCACCAGTGCTGAGACATACACTTCCAAAAAAACGGTCGGTTCTTTGAAAATACTGCCCTGTACACAAGAAAAACACTGAAACCAATAGCACTGGGTATTGAAAGGCTAATATTGACACCAAACGCTTCCCCTCGCCGGGTCCCAACGCGCTACGCAGGATACGCGGGCACTGTCACTGCCCCGGGGCGCAGATCGGGGAGAGGAGAGGGGCCAAGCAGCCGTGCCGAGGTACCGCAGTGACTCAACGGGGCAGCCGAGAGCATCTTCGGGCTCCCAGCCAGGATATCTGCCCTAATATACTTCATCCTGCAATACAATATTTAAAAAGATTCGCTTCGACGTGCCTGAGTGTGGGGAAGTTGATATTAAGGGCATCAGTCAGGAAAGCAGCAATACATTATTCAAAGAGTTTCTTCAGCAGTCAGATCTCTGCTAGATGCCAAGACAGCTTTCCAGATTTTATTCTTTCAATTTAGTACGGGAGCTGAAAGAAAGAAAAAAAAATGGAATCAATAATCCAAAGTTATGCTCTCCGTTATTAAAATGAGAATTTGGAATATTCAGAATGCCAAAAATGTAAGTCATTTCATGCCCTTTTGCTAAGTTTTGTCTTAGGTTTCAAGTTCTCTGTGCTTCTAAATGGTGCACAGCTTTACCAGGAACTCAATAATTCATTAAGAACTGGTTTGGACTTTGATCAAGATTAGTAATTCGTATTTGACAGCCCAAAGCCCACAGAGACGGTCCTCAAGAAACATGAGCAGGCGGAACTACAAGGCAGCGTCAAATCCCGATGTAGGTAATAACTAATTAAAAATAATAGCTTTTTTGTGGTTACGTCAATGCAGTCAAAGCTTTCCAGTTGGGTGTGAAAGGAGTCAAAATGAAACCCAAACCAAATAGCTCATTAAAAGCCAGCAGTGAAAAAGACTACAGATGAAAATAAGTAGTCATAAGCCGATCCAAACCGTAAAGCAACTTTCTGGGGTCACGGATATCCTTACCTAAATTTGGCAGAACTTGTTCAGCAAGTCGTTTTACTGGCTTTGTTTGCGTGGACTAATGAAACCGAACCAAACCTTCGCCGCCTTCCCGCACAGCTCCCAGCACAGCCCCTGGGGCTGGTGTCCCCAGTGCAGCGGGCTTCGGGCACGGAGTCCCAGTTCCCAGTTCGCCTACTGGGAACTCCTCCGTCACTGGGACAGGGACAAACACCTGGTGCTGTGCCCAGCTCACCAGCCATGCCGTGCCATGCTGTACCGTGCCGTGCCGTGTCCTGCCGTGCCGTGTCATGCCGTGCCATGTCATGCCATGCCATGCTATACCATGCCATGCCGTGCCATGCCGTGCCATGCCATGCCGTACCATGCCGTACCTTGCCATGCCATGCCATGCCATACCATGCCGTGCCATGCCATGCCATGCCGTGTTGTGCCATGCTGTACCATGCCGTGCCGTGCCATGCCGCGCCGTGCCGTGGCATGCCGTGCCATGCTGTACCATGCCGTGCCGTGCCATGCCGTGGTGCCGTGGGGCGGGTTTGTCAGCAGCTCCGCTCCCCGTGGCGCTGCCTGCGATTTACAAGACCTGCATGAGAGCACGATCCAGACCGGGGATCAGATTTATCAGGCTGTTATTAGTCATCCATTGATTGCAAAGACATTTAAATTAGCACATCTAAAGGGAGAGCTTAACCCAAACTGTCATATTAATGCAGCTTATTGACCNGGCATGCCGTGCCATGCTGTACCATGCCGTGCCGTGCCATGCCGTGGTGCCGTGGGGCGGGTTTGTCAGCAGCTCCGCTCCCCGTGGCGCTGCCTGCGATTTACAAGACCTGCACAAGAGCACGATCCAGACCGGGGATCAGATTTATCAGGCTGTTATTAGTCATCCATTGATTGCAAAGACATTTAAATTAGCACATCTAAAGGGAGAGCTTAACCCAAACTGTCATATTAATGCAGCTTATTGACTGTCATATAATATTTACTTATGCCGTGTATATATTGGACTCTCATATAAACGCCTATTCACGTAACTGTATATTAAATCCTTCACTACAAAGCCGAAAGTCTTTAAAAGTACAAACACATGCCTAAAATTAACTGAAGCATTTGTTTTCACCATTAAGTCAGCTGGCAATGTAAGCAAGAACCAGGCTGTATAAAGGCACACGGGAACACATTAGTCCCACAAATAATAAAACATAACGATAATGGTGCTCTGGATGGAAATGGTTGTGAAAGCAGGGCAAGCGCTTAGATAATTTCATGCCAGACAAATAGCCTGCCTACAATAAGATATTTTCACAGCCAAATACTAATTGAATCAGTCAGCCAACAGAGAGCAGCCTCAAATATTTGTTCTGCCAGGTTTTCAAGTTTCAGAGTTAGGTCGATGGTTGGACTCCATGATCTGAAAGGTCCCTTCCAACCTGGGCGATTCTATGAGTCTATGAAGATGTCAATATCAAACAATTTGCATTTCGAGGCAGGTTAGTTGTGGCACAAGGAGCAGTTTCTTTTTGTGTTTAAAAGGCTTGGATTTGTCCTCTTTCAGAGTGGGATGTGCTTATGCATAACGCTCCTTCCTCTCCCCATAAGCCAAGCCCCCCCAGAAAAGCAAAGCTGGGGTTTTTTTCACTCCGAGTGAAATTAAGGTTGTACAAGAGAGCTCCAAAACCACCCGCATCAAAGGTGGCTGTAAAATCCAGCCTGGCTATGCCAGGAGTGACAGTCGGAAATTAGTGACGTATTTAAAAACTTCTCCACCCAGTGCTTTTCCCCACGGATGCTCGGAGGAAGGAAAGCGCGGCTGAGGAGCCCTGACGGCTGGTCCCCACGCGCGGCCCCGGGTGGGCTCGGGGAGCGGGGGCTGCCTGAGCCCCTCCTCCTCCTTCACACCCCTCCTGTGCTCAGCCATCAACACTTCACTGGCAATTAATCTCCCGGCACTAATCAGAGAGGAAATACTGCCCAGGGTGGGGTTTGCCTTTGTCCTATCCCAAAGTCGGGGTGCAGAGAGCCCCAAACCCCTCTTCTGCCAGACACGGCCCCCAGACCTCAATCCTCCTCTTGTCGAAGGGGAGGCAGCTGCCAGCACCGCATTAGCTTCTCCCTCATCTGTGGTGGCATCAACCTCTGGCAGGAGCTGAAGTCTCTGCCTGGGCAAAGCGAGACCTCGGCCACCGCAGATGCTGCCCATCTGGTGAGAGTTCGTTCTGCCGCCCTGGGACACAAACACACGAGAAACGTGGGATGAGGGGAGCACATACAAACTTCCATAGAGGGGGAAAAGGCCCAAGGAGACAAAAAGTGAACCCATGGGACACCAGCACAGACCTTCATTGAGGAAACACCCTCCTGAGGACTAGCAAGGAGCACTGGCTTTGCCACCCGCTCTCCGGGCAATGCTGTTTGGGGCCAGGAGAGCCCGAGGAGAGTGGGGCGGTAGCCCGCTCCATGCCCAGGATCTGGCCCCACGGTGGGCACTGTTGGCTTTGACCCTCAGGACTTTTAGGCTGGTGATGGACAGACGGCCATTACGACCAACACTTGGAGCAGAATTCAGCACAGGCAGTATGTGCTGGTAGGATCAAATCACTCCCCATGAACCGGGTCCTCAGGGACCGGTCAGCAGAGCCGTTAGTTTTCTGAATGCCAAGCACCACCAGGGGATATATAAGCCTAAATGCTCAGCCCAGCCCGGGAATGTACCAGGGAAGAACTTGGAGGTGCCCAAGGACGTGTTTCTCAGAAACTTTTTTACGGCATCTACGCACCATCAGCCAGGTTTCTTGGATCATGTTCCTGAATTTAGCTGGGTAAAGTCCAGCCAAATTGCACTTTCTGGATCTCATTCCAAGAGGTTCCAATCAGTGAAGAATTTCAACTCAGTGTGGAAGAGCCAGGGGTAAACGAAAAGGTCACGTCACTCACTGGTGGTTTTCTGCTTTCTTGCCATAGTAATAAAAAGCAGCATTAAAGCACTCCCATAAACGGGCTCTCCAGATATAATATTTTCTATCCCCTTAAAGGTTCCCTCCAATGGAAGTGCTGGTGACGGAGCAGCTGGAGGAGGGTGGCCGTGCACTCGGCCCTGCCAGCCCCGGGTACCACGCAGGGATGCAGCGAGCCCAGGTTCTCTGGCTTTGTTCTCACACACCTGCGTATCTACGCGGCGCACAAGTCTAACTAATAAAGCTGGCTATTTTAATTAATATCCTTGCTCATAAAGCTGACAGCGTGACTGACGTGAACTTGGAGTATGGCCCTGAATGTGTATTTATATTAGACCGTGGGTGAGAACTGAAGCTGAATTAGCAGCAAGAGCAGAGGAAGCCACGACTCGCGGTGCAGCAGATGCTCTGCTGGTTGACTTGCTGTGTCTTCTGACCACTTTGACACAGAAACCAGCAAAGTGACAAGAAACCCACCCCCACTATTGCAATTGTCCTTGAAGATGCGAATAGCTCTTACTGGTTTAAATTAGGACATCGTTCACTGATAAATGATGCCCAGTAATGAATGCTGTGAACCACAGCAACACTCTTCAGACAGCCTGGCTGCTCCAGATGTGAAGCATTAAACACAGGCAATGGAGAATCTGTTTTATTCTTTAGATAATCTTCAAATAAAGCCCAGATTTGACTGAGAGAGTGCTCTCCCTTTGCAGCATAGGCTCCTAATTTGCAGATAAACCACTCTCTGGGGGATATTCATCAGCGAAGGGATTATCTCTACATTTGTCCCTATAACCATTTGCAGTTCTGACCGAATCGCCAACGGGTTTAACAACAGCGTGAGCAAAAAATCTCCAGCCCATCCATTGTAATGAGGGAGATGACAGGATGCTATTCATCTACCTTCTCTCGTGAATATCACACGGAGGGTCTTCCTGGCAGCTTGGAAGAAGATGAAAAGGAAAAATATGCAAGGGGGGAAGGGAGAATAAACCCCTCCATGAAAAATGTGTTGTAAGAAAGGTGACGGGCTGAGTTCTTCTGCCAGGACCCTGAGTCCGAATCCTTACTCACGGGTGTACACTGAGCTGCTCTGACAGACAAGGATGGCAGAACCAGAGAAACGGGGCCCCAAGTCCTGTGGTGTGGCCAGAGCACCCACTTACACTCCGCAGGCCCCACTCCCAGGCCCCATTCTGCAGGGATGTACACGGAGCTCTTCCGTCACAGCAAAGTGCCCTATACACCAGGCTGTGGAGGAACCTGGGGGACCTTCTCCCACCTGCTTCTTCTGGTTAGTGTTGTGTTACCTTATGTTATTGTCTATGTGAAGCAAAGGAATAAACAAGTTTTGACGGTGATCTCTCCTATGAATAGCTTTTTCCAGGAATAAGTGGTTGGGCTTAGTCTAATCATTTGATATTGTTACAGTGAATTATGAAGGCATAAAGATGCACATCATCTACCTGTAAAGAAAGATTTATTTTGGATCTTTTAGGTTCTCCACAGCCCAAAAATTTGCTGTAAGTGCTAAACAACTCCTAGGGCTATTCACAAGAAGCCTTTTGGAACTTGTTTTAAAATGCAAGTATTGTACATGAGCAGCAGTCATGCAATTAAAAATAACTACAGTCCCACTTAGGACTGTGTGAGGTATTTCCAAGGTGCTTAGGAGAGCATCGTGGGCAACACCCTCACGCCGTTCAAATCAACACCAAAATTCCCAGACATTTCAACAACTGTAACTCTTTTTTCTATTTCCAGTAATTTCTTAAGTTGTTTTTTTTCCCAAGCGATTCATAAATCTCCGGTGGGTGAGGCTGGGGCTGCTCTCAGTAAAGTTGTACACCAGGGGACATCAATGCTGACCACGCTCACAGTCATTTTCCCAGGGTGCCTTTGCACTCCTGGCTTCGACGTAGCCAACTGAGCCTGGTATTAATCATAGAATCACAAAATGGTTTGGGTTGGAAGGGACTTTAAAGATCATCTTGTTCCAACCCCCTGCCCTGGGCCAGGACATCTCCCACCAGCCCAGGCTGCTCATACAGCCAGTTTATTAAGACACAGCATAATCATCTTGCACGGATCTCCTGCTGTCGCGCTTTGCCTTTTGGCTGTGCTGGCTTGATAGTAACATTAGTTAATAACATTATTCCTGGGACGTTTTAGGGAGAAACACTAAGCATAATGCCCGCATTATCAGCTGAGCCTAAACTGCGATGCTGTGGCTTAAAACGGGTGTAAACACGATGCAAATATTGCAGACTGGTTCATCAGCAGGGGAAATGAGGACTGACACGAGCGCCGCTGCGTCCTTCGGCAGCTCGCCTGCCCACAGCTGCTGCGGCTCACCTCTGCCCTCCCTCAGTCTGCTCGGGTTATTTCTGCCGTCTGTATTTACCCCTCGTCCTCCTCCACTCTGCGGGATCGGTACAGCGTCTTCTCCTCAGTTCCCAGGGATTAGAGCCCAGCTGTGCGTGCTTGGGGCCCGCGACCGAATGGAGCAAGACCTGCTTGGAATGTACCTCCAGCAAATGAGCGCGCCCAGCCCGGCTGCCATCTGGCCCCAGCTCTGGAGGAGTGAGAGAAATGATAATTGTCATTCTCCGCAACGAGCGTTCGGTATTCTATACTCCTGGTGATACAATAGCGTCAGCAAGGAACACAACCTATATTCTCTGATCCAGCACACGCGTAGCATCTCTGCGGCTCAGCAAGCCAAGAGTGCTGCTAGAGCACAAAAGCACTGAGCGATTCATTATACAAAGCCTTGTGGAACACACTCGCAGGCAGTTTGGATGCCTCATTTTCATCAGAAGTTAACCCTGCAGCTAACTGGGGGTTCATAACTTGACTTTTTGATTGGTCTCCGTAGGACTTAGCAACCCTGAGAACACCCACTTCCATCATTTTGATGACGCTGAGCCTTCTAATCAAGCATCGCAGTTTGCAAGGACTGCAGTGATAGTTTTCTGTTATGAATAGCTCATTGCCAAAAAATAACAGTTTCTCACTATTTATGTTAAGAAGGCTTAAGGAAATGAGCGTCCTGGCATTAGCAGAGGAGCTATTTCAAAAAGGGTGATCTTTAGAAAATTGAAGGCACTGTAAACTGTGGGGTATGCTATTAAAAAAAAATACGTCCTGTGTGCTGCAATGCGTCCAGTGCCGATGAAAGCAGAGGATCACCTGATTTTTTCTGCCTAATTGTCATTTCCTAATTTCAGTGTCGCCCCGTGTGGGTCCCTAACTCCCCCTCATTCCACACCCCTGCCCCAAGGCAGAGGGAGCCGAAAGCTCGCTGGTCCGGAAAAACAGACCATCCCGGACCTAAGGTGCACTTAGCAAAGAAAAAGATTTTTGTGGCAATGAACAATGAATGTGGAAAAAAGTGCTGCCGAGATCCCAGCAAATCGACACTCCCTGCCTGCTCTGCTTTCCAAAAAAAAAAAAAAGGACAAAACAGGAAAATGTCTTTGAAGAAGCCCCGTTGGCTGCGTTCGGTGGGATGGCAGCTCTGCGCTCGCCAGCCTTCCCCCTCGCCGGCCAAGGATGGATCGGGCTGAGCAACACCTGGGTCAGACCTGGGAGGGCTGGACCGGGGAGAGGGCAACGGCATGGGGAACCTTTACCTTCAGATTACTTGGATCTTTTTTGGGGGGTTTTAGCTCAATTCACAGGTATAATGATTGTGACAAGCGCATCTGTCCAGCTCAGTAGGTAAGACACAGCCTCCTTCGAAACAATCAAGAGAAATGAGCGTTAACGTTGGTACATGCTGTTGACTTCACTTCATACACTTCACATGCAGCTTATACTTCCTACCATCAGGCCAGTGCTTTGTCACTCAAGTAGACGAAGTGGACTTGGGTACGCATCTTATGAAATTCTCCTTCAGAAATAACACTGACCAGACGCCAAAAAGATGTAAAAGATGAGTATCCGAACAAAACCCACCAATCGGCAAGATAGCACATTCCTAAATATAAATCATGAATGCAGGAAAAATGGAAGATGTAAGGGAAAAGCATTATTAAAAAGGTGGCTATTAGTCTTTATTTGTCTCCTTTAGCACGATAAACACTCTTATTGTCTCCTGAGCCTACCTAATTGCCAGTGGAAAATTGTTGCCATGGATGCCACTAAGGTATGCAGATTGCTAATTTCTTTTCCTTTTTTTTTTTTTTTTTTTTTAACCCGTTTCAATGGTCCTTTGTGCGATAGGAGTGGAAGCGCCGCTGGAATTCGGCTAAAAACGAGCAGCGAGCCGACAGACGAGACTCGGCCACTTTGCAACCGGACAAAAGCAGAGCACAATCGTTCTGTATCTCTTGCAAAGGCTGTTGTGAAACTTCAGCGGCTCAACCGGCAAGCGGTGCGCTCCGGAAGGGGAAGGGCGCTTCCATGAGCCTGCAGACGGGACGAAGGGCAGCGTGCCTGCGGGGCGACCTCCTGCACCCGCGGCAGCCCCCTCGTTTCATCACCGAGCTGGGCAGGAGGCGGGATACAATCCCAAAGCCGTATTTAGCAAAATCACCGCGGGTTCAGCTCTTGAACTGAAGATCAGCGCTGGAAAGCGGTCGTCGCCTGCGCTCGTGTCAGTCCTCATGTCCCCTCGTGGTGTGCCACATGAAATACTGCTCCAGCACCCTCCTGAGGTCTGTGTGTGCCACTGGCCCCCAGTAACCAACTGGCCAACAAACCAGCCAACCAGCTGAGCAGAAGTAACGCTACTACAGGCAGTTCTGGTTATCAGGGAACGAGAAAGAGAGAAAGAAAGGGAGAGAAAAGGCCATTGTCATATTTTCCCTCACCTCCTGCTTCTCCCACAAACTGTTTACCTTGTAATATGGTACACATATTACCCTCGCCACACTGGAGTTTTACAAGGTTCCTAAGAAATCAGATTATGGCCACGATAACCAGACACACCGCTCCCCCTCATCCCTCTCTCACGTGTTCCCAAAGAAGAAAAGCTATTTGTATTGGCACACCAAGGGACGCACGGAGCTTGGTTTCACTGTGAAGCAATGTTCTTAAACACAGTTACAAAGTCTTGCGAGACCAAAGAGAAGCCAAATAAAACATTTTTTGTAATTGTTTCCCAAGAAAACCGCTGGTCACCCTGGTGGCACCCTAGGCCGGATTGCTCCTCCCGGCCGGGCTCTCCCAAGCCCAGCCGTCCCGTCACCAGGAGGGGGGCAGCGGGCGAGCGGGGCTGGGGACACAGCAGCCAGGAGCCACAACAGACACCGCACTTGCCAGCCACGTCGCAAGCCTCTTGCGACCATTAACTGCACCCCATTTGCAGGGCTTTGAAGGTGTTATTACGCAAAGAGCAGCCTTCAGGCAGACATTTAATACCTATATATAATTTCAACACAAAGTACTACTAAATGTTGTTGTACAAGCATCAGTACTAAAATTTCTTAAATGCCAATGGCACAGATGAATCGCTTTTTCACATTAAAAATGGTAGCATATTTAGATGAAAGCCCAGAACAATAGAAGTTTCTATTTACTTATATCAAAAGCATAAAAGACTCAGCAAATTGCATTTTAACTACTGAGATAGATAGGTTTTAAGTCATTTCAAATTAATAATAATTTCTGTCTTAGCTGTCATTAAAAAAATAAAAGTATTTTAGTAGACCTTTGTAAACTTACTTTTACTTGTTACTGCAGTCTCTGCCTTTGAAAAAATAAAAAAATACAAAATTGGTGCCACTGCAGGCTGTGGTTGAAGGCGCATGCTTCCTTTACCCAGCTTTCCCCACTCTGCCCCAAAAGTAAGTAAAATAGTAGGAAAATGAACGTTGCAAGACAGAGACTGTCTCTCGGTCCTGATGTGACTGAAGTCGGCATTGGCAAAAGGCTATTTGATAATACACATATACATGAACTTGGTCCAGCAGCCTGTAGTTAATGCAATAAAATTTGGTAGTAGAATTACATGTTGCAGTCTAGCAAGAAAATTTAAAGACTCAAGCTCTCTGGGCAAAAGGTTATATTTCAGATGAGCCCCCCCCAGCCTGTCGCGGCCCTTGTGGGCCACGGCAGCCCCCAGTGACCGCGGGGGTATCAGCAGCAGCACATCCACAGCTGATGTTTGGGCCACTCTCGCAACCACAAACAGGATGCACATTGCTCATAACAAAAGCGAAGAAAACGTAGAATAATCAGTCCCGTAAAAACAAGACCCTAGTACCAACATCTTTAATGCAAGACTGAAGCGGGCACTTGCACTTCTCGCAGTGCTGCCAATCCTGTTGAGCGTCTGCTGCCGCGGGCGGCCGTACCACAGCTAAAAGGTAGTACCACTGATTTTCCAGCAAGAGCAGAAAGGGAGCAGCAGGGCTTTACTGGTGCCTCTCACCGCCGGATACCTAGATCGCTCCACGGGGAGAAGGGGCGAGGTCTCAGTCCAGCGGCACGGCTGCCTTCCATCACCAAGAGCTGTGTTCTTGCGGGCAGATTTCCATTTGTTCTCAAGACTTCGCACTAGATGCGCTGGGTATTTCTGTAATGCATTCTTACAGCTTAAGATTAACCAGCAAGCGCCTCAAAATAGACACACGCAATATTTCACCGCTTACAAAGCAGGACGGCAAAGACCTGCTTTGAATGGCTGAAAGAACGGGAAATTCTCATTGGCAGTGAACTTGCAGAGAGTTATGCCGATGAATAAGTTAGCTAGAATAGCATCGCTTGTTTTACCTGCGGCTTTTGAGGACAATTTGCTTGTTCTCACACAGTGCAGTCAATTACAAAAATGCAAATCAAAACAAGTAACGAGTCCCGTTTCAAGAAGAAAAAAAAAAAAAGGGTAACATTTACAAGTTCTACAAAAGCAAATTGAAGAGTACATTACAGGTAACAGCCTATTTAAAGAAATATTTTACTAATAAGGCATTTGCTTTGCTTCCACGCTCGGTTCTTCGCACAGGCTCCATCAGCAGGCTGACTGCCAAGGCGCCAAGTCAGAAGTTTGTAGGTGAGCCGATTTCTCCACAGCTAAATTCGCGGTTCCCACAATCCGCGTAAGTTGTGGAAAACGCAGGTGTCTGCTGCAGTGTTGGCTACGGGCAGCAGCGTTTTGGAAATCCCCGCATTGCCGGCGGCTGGTGCTGAAGAGCCCTGAGGAAGCAGCACTCCGGGGAGGGTTGGGAATATCTGCAGCCCTGCGCTGGGAGCTGAGGCGGCCCAGACCCCGGTGGGACACGATTCCCGCTAACGTCCCGCCTGTCTTAACGGTGGGGTTGGTGAAGTTGTCTCGTCTCTGCCAGATGCTGCTGAAACACCTCGCCAACCCCAGCTCCTCTGCTTAATCAGGTTTTGCTTTTAAATTAGTGAAAGAAGCCAGAGTAAAAATTTCTCTCTCTTATCTCCGTTATGAGACACATAAACCAGCTCCTCAGGGACAGCAGTGCTGTGAAATGTCCAAATGTCCATTTTTTCCTCACGTAAAGCCAACAGACACTCATCTGCTGTCCTCAGACCAAACCGTTCTCCCTAAAAAACATAGCAGCTCCCTAACTCTGAGACGCATACTTAGAACTCTTACTATTTTATAACATATATTAATATTTCACCAGTAAAGAACTGATCCTCAGGCATAAAGTTTGATCCCGTTTCATGTCTTCATGGCAGCAGTGGCTGGAAACCTGCCCATATAAATGCTGCAACTGCATTTCCAGTTGTTATTTTTATTCCTTCTCCAAAAAAACCTCTTTTCCATGTCCATTATGACCCAAGGCAGCGAGCAGAGACTCCATATGCAACATCCTGGAGCATCATTCCTTCATGATAACCACTTTACCTTTTCTCCATCTTCTTTCCACGGTTTACTCCACGTGGTTTTATGTGGCCTCCGTAGCCCTTTCCCCGAGTATAGCGCAGGCCAAGTGCCAGAAGGGGAGGAATGATGGGATCAAAAGCTCAGTCTGGATTTCCAAAGCCACTCTTGCATCTACAGTATGTGTGAGCGTCTGAATAATTCATTGCTGAGGATATCATAACACAGTTTTTGTAGGTCACGGTTTTCAGCGACAGACGTTTAGCACACACCAACTGTTTTAAATTGCTACACAGAGTGAAATTTAATCCAAATCTGTGAATTATTTGGAAAAGCTAAAAATAAACTTTAAAAAATCCCCAGTGGGTGTTATGCGTGCTCTAGGAAGTGCAGGGAAAGATTTCACACACTGTGTAATAAATAGTGAATCACCTACGAACACCGAAGATGTTTCAGACACGTCCAGGGGGATGACATTGCGTGGAACAGCTAGGGCTGAAAGACCCTGAAAGACCATATTTCGATCCACAAATGAGTAAAAAGGAAGTCAGAAGGGATAATGCCAGCCAAGGACGCTTGCATTCCCTCTTGACATGCTTTCAGTGACACAGAGTTGGAGCGTGTCGCCTGCCTTTGCCCCTTGCTTCCAGCAGGCAGGGTGGTGAGAGAGAGCTTAAAGCCAGACCCAAAAACTGCCTCTGCTTAGAAAGAAGGGCGCAAGGGTGCGTGTCAGGGGGGCTGTCCCTACAAAATGCAGCCACAGATCACACAGCATCTTCAGAATCACGCTATAAAAGGGTCCAAGCACTCTGCGGTGTACTTAAGGACAAGCAGATGGAAAAACACCCTGCGGAGTTCTGTCCCCAGCAAGCCGTACCTGCTCTGCAGGCCAGCCTCGCCGCACGTGGAGGAGGTTTGTCCCCATCAACTCGGAGAAGCACCGCTGCCTTCCTCCCCGCAGCAGCCCAGCTCTTCCCTGTGCTCCAGCAACAGTCCTGCCAAGTTCCAAAACACAATTTACTTAAGAGGAATAGCTTCCGAATTAAATGAACCAGGTCTTGCAAAAATCCCATTGACTTTAAAATGTATTTATTTCGGATTCTTCAAATTGGCAATAGTTAAAAGAGACTTGAAACGGGAGCAGCAGTTTGTTTTCCCACCCACGACATCAACAGCTGGAGGAGGAATAGGACAGACCTCGTTTGACTGCTTTGTATAACAACTGTTAAAACGCAGCATAAGATTTCACAGACATTGCGTGCATTAATACAAATGTATTTTTATACGTTTCTAATTTGAGCTGTCAGTCATAAAATACCTGCTGCGATTATGGCTGCTTTTTATTCACGTCTTTGAAGAAGCACTCTTTGACAGACACATGTTCACTGTTCCCCTGTAAAGCACAAAGCAGAGCTGGGATGGGAAGCTGGAGGCAGGGGGCAGGCGGGGGCTGCGGGTTTGGGGGGCAGGATCAATAATTGCAACACCTTTCTCGGCGGGGTCTGAGCGAGGGAAAGGTACCGCTACCTGACCACCAGCCTAATTCAAAGAAAGCTCACCTCTTCAGCGAGCTTGTGCTCAATACAACTGCGATCCGTGCCTAGGCACTTTAATAAAAGCAAAAAAATCCAGCACACCCTTTTAATAGCATGGCAATTTACCCTCCCATGCTGCTGCATTTTAAATAAAGCTCTTTTTCCTGATCAGCCACCTGATTACACAGTGATACTAATCAAGCCCACTTCACCTGTGTACTTTTTATTTTTCTTTCTTGAGCTGTAATAAAGCTGCACGTAACAGAGCAAACGTACGGGATTGACATACAGGAGAACTGGGCACTTTTGGCTGAAGCTGTCTCTGCCGAGCAAAACTTTGCAACTGCTCGTCCTTTGAAGGAACTGCGCTTCACTGGACGGCGGCAACAGGAATCCAAAAATACACTGAAAGGCACAAAGGAGAGGGTCACACCTATTTCATGCGACACTAGGAGAACGTGGATGGTACAAGAGGAAAGTATAAGTATCTTACAGAGAGATCTCGCTTCCTTCTGAACTTTTCACACGAGAAGCAGCAAGGCTGACTCTCGGAGTGCAGGTCTGCATGAAACGCCCTGGAGAGCAGGAGCTGGAGGGGTGCATCGGTCACTGCAAACACACAGAGCTTTGTAGGGTTTGCCTCCCACATCCAAAAGAGTTCAGAAGGGAACTTGAGGATCTTCTTACTAGAGTTTTAACACCAAATTGGGCAGACACTGGACATTCTAGCTGCGATAAGCAGTTCTGAGAAGAAACAATGAATTATCTTGCCTTCCCTCCCAGCTGAGGGCGAGTCACGGAGTAGGTTATATCTCCAGCCTACCTGGATTTTAGCTGGACACTCAGCTGCAAAGTCCTCCCCGAGCTGGCAGCTGCCTGTGCCCATTAGTCCATCAGTGGCTGCACCAGACACGGCACACAGGAGAAGGCGTTAAAATAAACACAAAGTCCCCCAAACTGGCCGACCTGCCATACGCACTGTATCACAGACATATTTATTCTACTTCATATGGCCATTTTAATTAAGAGTTCTAATTTCCAATGTAATGTAATTTAAGAAGACCGCTTTACCTGCACCAGCTGGAGAGATTTACATCGGACTTTCTACAACCAAGAACAACCACTACCCCGATTAGGCTGGTGCTGTGTACACAGACCCCACTTCTGCCCTGAGCAGAGAACATGGGCATTATGGGCTTGAATAATTCGAGACAAAAGAATGGGTTTGAACCAAGGAAAGCTTCATGCGGCTGAGGGACGCAGGGTGAAAACACTGAACTGCTCCACCTGCCAGCGGCATTTGAAAAAGTGTCGACAAACAGACCAACAATATTCTGCAACAACACCGGTCAGAAAATACAGGTTATTAATATAACCCACAATATTCAGATCTCCAGTGTTTTCTGGGCAGTGCAAAATGAAAAAAGGAAAACGCTGCATTTGACCCCAGCTATAGATAATGAAAATTCAATCCCATAGGCATGTGCTTTCAGACAGAAACAGGTTTCAGCGTACAGTCAGCAACCGTGGTATTTATCAAACTAAATATCAAGATTGTAAATTCTTAAGAATATTGACTTTGAAATCATATAGATCTACTCAGAAGTGAATGTTTCTTCACAATGTTAGTTACAACATACAACCAGTTTACATTTATGTAAACTAGATGTTTTTCTGATAGACTATATTAAGCAAATTGAGCGAGACAAACCAAATTCTGTCATCCAGCACTGCACCATACGTGGCTGGCAGACTTGGTCTTCTAAAAGCATGGAAAAAATACTGCAGAAAAGGTTAACAGTTTTATATACTTCGTAAAAACAAAACCTCCTGTAATGGTTACTTCTGCGGCTTTTCAGTGTGTACACTGACGAAAAAATTCCAAAACACATGAACATATATAAGATTTAAGTCTATAAGAACAGAGCAGCATTTTTATCCTTTGTCTCTTTGTCAAAATCTTCTTATATTCTTAGCGCAAATATTTTTGCATATTCAATAACGGCTGCACATAGCTGCATGCCTTGCAGGTAAACACAACATCAAGTAGTTTGCACAAAAGATTGAGCTTGCTTATAAAAAACATAGGAAGGACTAACTTCTAAAATCAGATATATCATATTTTCTCTAAATCCAATAAAAATGCCTAAATAACTTCTCTGCAGTGTTCGGGAAAAAAACCCAACAACTGTGCTGTACAAATATCAGAGCGCCCTAGTATTTGCCTACACGAATTAAAAATTGCTGATTTTTATCAGCTATAATTTAAACAGCAAGAGCAGTGGGGAAAAAAAGCTACTGGACTTCATTAATATCTTTAATTGCAAATTAGTTTTGTCTCCTTTTACCCGCACCTCTATAGCGCAGCTAGAAGTACAGACAGAAAACCTGCCAAAAAATATCCCCTGGGTTTGAAACATTGTCTGTTTTTCCAGAAGAGAAACAGTCCTATCTCGCAGGCAAGCATATGTCCCCGTTCCTTTTTTCTTACCCATAACACCCACTACATCTAAGGCTTCATCTATAAGTCTGAAGTACACGGGGAAAAGCAAACTGTTTTATTTTAAGACCTGAACCACCATTCTCTCCAGTGTTACTCAAGACACCAAACCCCATCAGTAGGCTCTAGGTGCATCGTCAAGACAGCGTCAGCAGCTGTCATTGAGTCACCACACCGGGTACCATAAAATACGAGCGCAGCCACCACACCGTTCAGGGCTGCCACAGCACAGATCCTATGGAAAGAATAGCCTGTCCCTGCAGAAGGAAATCAGAATGCTAATTAATACAGCAAAATTCATCAAAACAAATGAACTCCAAGGTTTTACCCGTGGTGGACTCCTTCCTTTAGTCTCTAGGAGACAGTACTGTTTTAACAGGTAAGGCAAAGACTAAGCAAACAAACCACTCCGTTTAGTGTTACAGCTTCCTATAAGCATACGTGACGTGAGGTGCTCTGCTGATATACATATATGCATATTAGAATATATATGTGTGTGTGTATATATATATATATATGCATAACAGAGGGCAAATTCGGATGCTTTCCAGTGGTTGGGCATTCCTAACAGTTCCCATGTGAATTTTTTGTTCTGCAGAAAGAGCTGAGCTCACCCAACAGCTTTCCCTTCAAGCTGGGGAAAAACACTGTCTCCTCTGCCACCCCCCTGTCTTTGCAAGCTCTACCCTTCCAGTTCCACCAAAGCTGCCCAGCGGGCTCCAAAGGTCTCTTCTCGGGTGGTGATGGGAACAGAACAGAGGTGAAGAAACAAGACAGCAAAATGCCCTTGTCTCACAAGCCGCGTTTTATCAGACATGAAGCTAAAATAAGGCTTTGCAGGATCAGGAGTTCAGAAATCAGTGCGGTGGCTCCAGCTGACCGGGAATTGCCGGCTGCAGCCACCAAAGCGTGACCAAAGAGGAGCACAAATGAAGGACCAAATGGGCACAGCAACACTTTGGAAAGCAAACATCTTGGAGTCTTGTTTTAAAGCATCCCACAGCAGCAGCGGCAGAGGAAAACACAGAAAACATTTTTATCCAAACAGAAAAATGCTCTCAGATTTCTACATGGCCTAAATTTAAGCTCCTCGTTGGTGGATGCTCATGTTTCCACTGGAGCTGCTGTGTAGCACAGCAAACAAATTCCAAATAAAATTTGACCAAAAAAAGCACAAAAGAAGAGAACCTTGCATGAAAACCCGATCAGTACATTGACAAGAACAAACATTGATTAAACTCTCCTTCCACCGTCTTCCAGACAGCTGTAGGATCCATCCTGAAACAGACAATTTGCAATCATTTCAGCATTCCAATTTAGAGACTGCATTGCCAAAAGCTGTTGGCAGCAATCTGCAGATAACACAGTCAGCATCCAGTCTTCATGCCATCCTGCGACTTCAGACAAATTTAGGTGTTTATTTATAACGCATTATCTTGGAGGTCCTGCAGCGTACTTGCCCCCTCCGTTTCTCCCCTGTCTGCAGCAGAAACAATAGCTCTGATACGCAATCAGTGCTGCTCACACCTGCCGGGGCCCTGGCGCTGCTGTGCCATGATGACAATAATTCAGAATTAATCTTTGCAAAAGACACATTTAAGCCACAAACTCTTCGCTGTGGGATTCAGGGAGAAGTTCTGGTTGGGAAAAGTTTGTGTGTTTAAAAAAAAAAACAAAAACGTGCACCAGCGCAAAAGTCAGACTCTGAAAAGCAGAACACAATTAAGGATAACACCAATGAAAATCCTCTCTCTGATTCTCTCCCTGGGAGAGGCTGGCACCCAGCCGGACGAGGTCCCCAGCCAGCTGACCTTCAAGGACAAACCCACCGCAGGGCTGGCCCTGCTCCAGCACTGGACCCGACTGGGCAGCCTCCGGGGACCCCTTCCTGCCTTGCGAATGGATTCAAGGGCATCCACGAGCACAGCCGATCAGATGATTGCTTGCCGAAAATATGTAAGAACTCTCTGAAACAGAGATTGTTTAAGAAGTGAGAGGGAAACAACGCAAATGGACAGCACCACTGCAGAACTTTGTCCCAGCTCAGCACTGCCAGAATTAAAATACAACATATTTTATTTGCATTTTGTATACAAATTAAAAAATTGGATTATATCCAACATCTTCAAACATACTTGCAAAAATTGAAGAATTCTTCTCCCATAATCATGGTTAACTCCATAAACATAAGAAAATGCTTAATTACATTTCTTAACGATGACAGTGTAGGCTTTGATTTGTCAGGTTTGCCCATCTGCAGAATCAGCTGGTGACCAGGAAATCCCTCTCCTCTACAGTCACCCTCAAACACTTCTCCAAACCCAGATTTTGGACAAGGTGACAGCCCCGTGGGTTTCTGCTCCCCATGAAAACACACGGACAGCAGAAAGTTCTGCTCTCCACACTGCCCAGGCTGCGAGCACACCTGGCGGGATGTGGTGCACCAGCAGGAAAACGTGAAAATTTGACTTAAAATATTTCAGTTTTAATTGTTGACGTCATTAAAAAAGTTGCCTCTACCAGACTTTTCCATCCTGCATTAGGAAGAGCAGTAAAGCTGCTGAACAGTGCCAAAAGCAGGCAGGTGTACGGATAACATTTGGTACTGTCAAACTGATTTCATTTTCCATTACACACCGTGCAGATTGCCCATACACTTGAACACGATGGAAAAATAAGCAAAAACACATTACAACACCACAGGTCGAAATCTCCTCTTTATTGAAAGGCCTGCGTAGCAAGGCATAGGGGTAGCAAACATTTAAGTCAAAGTAAAATGAAACACTGGGAAAGTTAGTGATTGGTAGTCATTCTAAAAGCCATTTTAAGGTGAATTTTAAGCTGAATAGAAACGTGGCAGGATGACCAACTGGGAAGTGTTGGCTTCTTTCAAATGGATTACTGAAAAAGATATTTTCAACTTCCCCATTATTTCATTCTGCAGGTATATGCTGGTGTAATTTAAAAGCTTTTTTTGGGTCACTATGGATAAAATCCCTTTGGGGATGGTGCTCCTAACACTTCTCAGACAGGGCTCTTCCCAGGCGTGCAACACAGTCAGAGAAGGAACCTGCTTTCCCTGTGTACCTATTCCTCTGCCGCATTCAACTTCTCTCTCATGTTCAACATCAGATTAACAGATTCATTTCAGTTCTTTTGTTCCTCCCACACTATTATTTGCAGGACGAAGTAGCAGATTGTAAAATGCCCACCATTAAGTAGGATGGCTTCTTTTAAAGATTTAATCATCTTTAGTCTAGGTGACTTTTGTTCCCAAAAGTAAGCCTGGACCTTTCCAATGGGCTCAGAATAAGATCACTGCAAAGTAACACCAGAAGCTTTAGCTAAAGCAACCCAAGCAGCCCATCCTGCTAGGTGATAACCCGTTCATGAAGCACCGATGGTCTGACTTTACATCTTTAATGGGTTCATCTGAACTTCCGCAAAAATCTCTGCAATAGCCCATCACTTTCACAGCGACTGTCATGGAAAACACCATTCTAAGAAGTGAATAAAACTGAAAAAAAGATTAAGATCATTTTTATGCAACAGTATTATGCATGGTAAAGCCTACTTTCCATGACTCAGTAGACCAAAATTTAACTATTCATAATGTCATCAATTGTCTTATACCAATAACACTCATTCCGTGTTTACCCACGTAAGTTCAAATCAGGGCCATCAGAAACAAGGAAATACATTCCCGTCAGAAGCCTGATGAACAACATTCTTCTGCATGGCAAAGCTCCATTTACCCTGATTTTCAAGGTCAAATTCACAGAAACCCATTACCTTGCAGAGACAACATCCTGGATCACAACACATTGATTCCTTTCTTGATGCATTAAGAAGTTTCCCTAAGAAATGAACTCCAGAAGTGAAAGAAAGCGTTCAAGACAGTACATTGGGGGCAGAGGGGAGAAAGGAAAAAAAAAAAGGGCATTCAGGAAGATTATGAAAGAATTTGCCTTCCTGAAGGACAGGCCACATTTAGGTATGGAGCGAGTTGCATTTCCACAACTATTCCCAAATATATCCTTTTTAGGGTTTCTGTTCTGACTTTTCCATCACACTTGACATTAACTTGAAAGGCTGTCTTTGTTTTTCTCTCAACCAAAAAGCCCTTCCTGCTGATAGGTGCCCTGAAGTGAAAGAAACCTCCTTCAGAACGAGGGAGAATATCTAAGCATTATAAGATTTCTCTTCCTATTGCTAACGTTGTTTGTGAATTAAATGTAGCTCTATTGCCCTTTAAGCTTTATCCCTACGCTTTTATCTTTAGCTTCATTAGTCTCTTTAGAACACATTTCAGACAGGCTTCAAAGCTTTCCCCTGTAGAAAATAAAAATTTCAGATAACCTAGACTGCTACAATATTCTGATTTTTCTCACACATTGCCTTTTTTTTCTGCTTTTATTTCCTATATTTAAAGACTTCAGAGGTTCATAACTGTTGGTTGAGAGGGCTGGATGCTATTAAGCAGATGTCATTACTCTCTACATTTTTTAACATTTCTCTTGAGAGATTTTTTTTTTTCCAACTTTAATCCTCTCTTATGACTTCAGGATTTGTTTTTCAACCAATAGTCCAGAGTACATTTTTATTTCTAGCACTTGCTAGTAATGAAATACGGATTATTTGTCTTAAATCCATGAATTCATCAGCTATACAGCGGTGGGATCAAGCAACAAGCATTACTGATCTATGTTTCATTGCATGATTTTTATGAAACAAAACAAGCATATGAAAACAATAAAGTGGGATACGCAATTATTTAGCATAAAATCCCGTATTAGCTTTACCAAAATCAATAATTAGTCACTTGCATCAAATTTTAACTAGGATTCTTCTAAAAAGCAAATCAGGTGGAAAATGTCCAACATTTACCTTACAAGATTTGCAAACACACAAATTATCTGTCTCAGAGTGAGAATTCCCCTGGGCATAACACAGACCCACAGAGCTGTAAGCTACCCGAGGTAACAATTATTGGGGTTTTTTTAATTGTCACATACTTTTGCTTTGCATTTTGCCTTAACTTTGCTACAAGTGCCTCACATCCTTCATTTGGCACTGGGTTTAGGATGTACTGCTCCTCATGGCACCTGACACCTAAACTCTTGCCTTCCTGAGCCGACAGAGAAAGAGGGATTTAACTGATTTTCAACTGATTTCCCCAGCACCCAAGTCTTTCAGGCTCCCAAATTCCCCAAAAGGATCTCAGGAAACAGACACCTCCAGGACCAAGAAGCTCAAAGGAAGTTTCAGCCCCCCCAAAGATAACACCTCATTTCCAGAGGCATTCCCATCCTGTTTCTTCTGACACCTATCACATGAAGCACTCCCTAGAAATAACCCTGTACGCATTCTCAGCTTTGGGCTTTTTTTAGGGAAAAGGTTAGACATGCTTTTGTTACTTTGCCCAGCATTGGACTGATCTGAATCCAGCCTGCTTTTGGGCTGACATTTCTCATGACGGCTGTGCAAATGGGAGCAGAATGCAATCGTGATAACATGCCATGAGAATGTAGCATCCAGCATATAATACAATACCATGGTTTGTAAAGCAAAATACACTACTGAAATATTCAATACATTTTTCATAGAATAAAGACTGAAAATTAAGTAACATTATTCAGAGGAAGGAATAAGCTGCAAAGAATACATTTGGAACAGGGGAAAAAGCTCCCTACAGCTCTTGATAAAAGAGACTAAGGTTATGTGCTGAATATATCTGATATCCCTGGGACTCATTGCAAGAAAAGAAAAACAACAATCCACCCTTACTAAACATCAAGCTTTCAAAACCTGCAAGTTTTAAAAAACAAAATCAATTCAATTCTTGAATAACTTACGAAGCTCTCACTGAAGGGGGCGGGGGGGGGAAAGGCTTCTCTAACCTAAAGCACATCTGCTATTAAATAGCGAGACACACCAGGAAACCAAAGCCATAACGACCTTCATGTAGAATACGATTTCACCCGTTTGGGTTTTTTTAATGGCCAGAGATATATTTTTTTTTTAACTCAACATGTTAGAAACCAATACTTATAATCTATCCAGAGACTAAGACCGTAGTTGCTAAGGCAACACTGCCTTTCAGACCCGCTTGCTCTTTGCTCAATATGCCAACATTTGAAAATATTTTACCAGTGCATATGAAGCAGGACAGAAGTCTAAATGGCACTCCAAAATTAAAAAAAAAAATCTAACAAATATTTTTTCCTTAACAAGCTGCTCCTGTTTTATTAACTGAATCCCAAGACAGACAAGCTGGAAGCTCCACTAGTATTTCCTTTTAGATTCACAGTCTTAAAGCACATTCTGTGTACAAGCCCTCACCCTGCTGGCCAGACCACAGACTGTCTGTCCTGGAAACCGCCGTGTTCCCAAAAAATAACTGCCCCTACAGAAAGTCACAGGTGCCTAGGAAACACTGGGAGTGATTTTGTATTTAGTTTATACATAGAAAGTGTAATTGATTTTCTAAGAGCAAAAATAAAAGACCACTGTATATTTAAATATAACTAGCAGAGCTATCATTCTATTGTAGAAGAAACTTAAGCACTCCTCTCCCCAGCTGCCTACAAATTCCGTATTTAAAAACACAGATATACAGACAGGGGACTTTCCTAACAGGACCAGAAAGGAAGGAAGGTGAAAGATATGTGTTCTATCAAAACATATGAAAAACAATGCAAAAAGTCAAACACTTCAAGGGGAGGAAAAAAAAAAATCACTCAATTTAGACTTTTTAGGCAGCAATGTTTAACCAAATAAAAAAGAGAAAAAGAAAAATAGCAAACTTGCTCCTGGGGATAACAAATGCAACTTTAGCCCCCTGTTGAAGCTATGCTCACTGCGAAATCAGCCGCAGATTCACCTCTCCTGAACACAAATGCAAACTCAATCCCATTGCTCCTTAGCACAACTTGTGCTTTGGTTCCTGCGACAAACAGGGGCTCTCGCACCCATCAAGTTCAAACCCGCACCTGACAGCGGGTAAGGGCGAGTGCCAGAGAATGAAGAGGCACAGCAGCCACAGAGGAGGCAACAACACGCAAAATGAGGTGACATGCTCACACAAGAGGGGAAGAACATTTTTCAGGTGTCCCTGTTTGGGATGACGTGCCTGAGAAATGAGGAACTGCCCCTACAGCTTACAGTAACCATCACCAACATGCACCATAAATCACAAAGCTAAAGAGAGTAACCCAGGGAGGGCTGGGCAGAGCCAGGAGAACACGAAGCCTCTGCTCTCAGATTTAGAATGGGACCCCTGCTCTTCTTGTATGAGGTGAGCACATCTTGTTTGGATAGGAAGAAGTTTCAGATTAAATGTGATGCTTTAGTAGCACCATTAATTCTAGACAGCAGATATGAGATTGAAAAATTTAATTCCACCATGGCAGAAGAATCTGATTAAGCAAAGGCATTTTATTGTTTATGTATTTAGAGACTCTTAATTTGGGCTCTGCAAGAGGTGCAAGGATTATGGTTTGAAGTTTTAACTCTAATTTCAAGATGATGTATGAGCTTTGTAAAATAGTGATTGAGGAGCTATTGGATCAGTATCTACACCCCGAAGGCTTGGTGTGGGACTGGGAACAGTAAAACCACTGCCTGTTCAATTTTACTACTGTTACAACATTTTTAAGCTGTTTGTAACAAAACTTAAACACTTGAGAAGCAACATCTGCAAATGGGGTAAAACTGTCTTTCTTCTCTAGCACTGAAGAGTAATACCCAATTCAACAGAAAACATTAACACACACACACACACCCCAGAGATATCAAATAAAATCCTCATCAGAATACCTTTATTTCAATATACTGAACCATGTAAAACCCACAATGTATAATGGATTCCTTCAATGCATAAACACACACAGAGTTGAATTAAAATTATACAAGCTGATTGCATTTTTAATCTCTTATCCGCAACCTAAGAACTACAGTGGATATTCACAAAGAAATTTTCCTTGATCCCACAATCCAAGAAAGATTAGAAATAAAAGGCAAAGGCTACTCGCTTACTTCCATCACCAGAGCACCACAAAACACTTAAAATACATCCATGCAGAAAACAAGTCTGTATGGCCTCACTCTGCCCTTGCTCCAAGCCACCAGGACTTCTCCCCGAACTGGGAAGTAGCCACAGGTGGCTGGTTGCAGCTGGGTGCTGCTACACCCTGCCTCTAATTAGCTGCAGCAGGTGCTAACGAGCCAGTACAGCTCCCCATCTGGGGTGCCTCAAACCTCACCAGTCCAGCATCTTACCCAAACCAGCTCATGTCTGACTGCAGAAAAGCGGTTTAAACAGCTGTACCCTCAACATGCGATATTAACAGCGTCCGATTATCACAGTGGTGGATGGAAATCAGATATTATCCAGGTGTAAAAATAAAATCCACAACCCTCACTACCTACTCTCTTCAAAGGGGAAGACAACATAACATATGATATGCAGTGCAATGCTAGTAAAAGAAAAATGTATTACAAGTTTTGCAATTATAGGAAGTAAACTCCAGTTACAAGAGTTACATAGTAGC
Source organism: Stercorarius parasiticus (assembly GCA_013396915.1). Taxonomy (NCBI): domain Eukaryota; kingdom Metazoa; phylum Chordata; class Aves; order Charadriiformes; family Stercorariidae; genus Stercorarius; species Stercorarius parasiticus. The sequence continues at coordinate 561,428 of VWZL01005756.1, forward strand.
AACAGAAAGAGGAAACATGACATTACAATGACAAATACACTAATGCCAAGGGAGCGGGTCTGTGTGCTCTCCTCTTTAGTTCCTACAGGAAGTTATTTCCAGAAAATTTCAACAACTGTAGTAAAAAACTTAACTCTTGTTTTAGCAGTACATTATCACAGTGAGAATTAAGAAAACAAGTCTTTGTGCATGATAGCATGCAGAAAATAGTGCCAGTTTTTCAATTCTAAATAAATCCTCACTCTCCTTTGTTTTCTCTAGAATCAGAGCATTTTATCTACATTTAATAATACGCATTTCAGTGATAATAACAGCACCTAAATCAATGACACCATAATTATAACGGTCACATGCATTAACCGCAGAGCTTTAACAATTATTTAGTGACTCCCTTGCTTACATGCATGTACACACTGCAGTCACTTACTGTCGCTGTAACACAGATCAACATTAGTTCCTCCCACTCCTCTAAAAAAAAAAACCATAAACCAGAAAAAAATAACAACTCTAAAAAAAAAACCATCAGAAAGGCTTCCAGCTATTCTGGCAGTCCATATAGACAACTCGACACATCAAATCAGCACAGCTGGTTTCTGTTGAGACCCTTTCTCAGTGGTTTGCTAATCAAGCTGTCTGGTGAGTATATTGTATCGGTGTAATCAGCAAAAGAAGAGATCTGCGCACACACCCTCTGCAGAGACTAATAATGAGAACACGGAGCAGCTGTAACACAGCTGATTCTGACCAAACAAACTGCTCAACTCTGCAAGATGGTTTTAAACAAGAGATTAGGTAAATTCTTCACTTCAGGAAGACTCTTACTTCCATTGTCTCTAGGATACCATTCACATCTCTTATGGGCATCCATCCCTCTTGTAAGTTTTGAGTACAAACTGGTAGATTGTGGTTTGGTTGTTGTTTTTTTACAGTGAGTTCCTGTAACTTTCACAAAACTATCAAGAACAGACACTTGTTGCCTTCTCTAAGGCCACAGCATGAGTTCAACCCTTCCTAGAAAATACAGAAATCACCCAGGGACTCATTCACATACACAGGGCTGTAAAACTTGTTTCCAGTGTTCACTGCACTGCTTGCTCCTCCCTTAAAAAAAGAAAATTTAAAAAAAAATCATGAAACCATGCCTGAAACTGTTTTTCCAGAACTTTAAACCCAAACATCTTCTTTACTGAAGACACTTTTTACTGCAGCGACTGTATCTTCACAGCTGCTCTGAGCATAGCTTTCAGAGAAGACAAGTTATAAATAGTTACAAAGCTCAGTTTCCAATGCTTTTCTATCAACAAATTCCAAGTTCCATCACAAGAAGGTCACTACAGTACGATGACCCTACTGATGCAGGGTCACAGAAATCATAACTTTGGATCTTTGTAGGATCACATTTTACACAAATCCTACTGATCATCATGTGGAATTTAAGACTATTAGGCAGACTTGTTAAGTGACAGGAGCAGGACACCTGTACAAGATGTTTCCCATTTAGAAGCTAGCACACTTATTTGCAGCATCAAAAAAAACCCAAACAAAAACAACCTCAGGCACTATTATATCTAAAGGTCCATATTGGCAACAGATTTTAAAAACCTACAAAAATACATACATTGTGCACACCCCTACATGTAAGTTACAGATACTGAGACAGAAAAAATAGAGTTGGTACTATATATATATTAGACAAATACTGTACAATTTTTACCTTGATATAACAAATTAACTCCTTCCTCCACACCAAAAACCTTTCAGTAGGTGTATGCATTCTTATAAGAAGATAGCTACAAACCATACACAAAAAGAGTTTGACACGTTTTTTACCACTTTATTGAACAAGAGTTACATACATGTTACACAATTTTAGCTGAAGTTACAGTGAGTTTTAACACTGGGTCAGTTTTCAGCTCTTCTTTTCCAGCTTTTTTTTCCCCAGCTTTCCCCCCCGCCCCCTCCTCCTCCCACCATTTGTAGCACTGAATCTGACCACAAATTACAGAGGGGCAGAGACCAGGACTGAAGTAGTAAGACACATTCTGATCTGAAGTAGGGCAGAGGGGGGACAAGGCACAAGGAAGTAGTGCAAAATTGATGTTTAAGATAGTCTGCTGGTTCAAGCCAAGCTCTATCAAACTTAGTTTACATTATCTAAACAAAAAGCAAGTAGGGTTTTTNTTAGCGCCGCCCGGTTCCCAGCGCCCCGCCCCCAACCCACGTGAGTCCTTTCCCAGCGTACCCTGCGCTCGGCCCCCGCCGCAGCCGTTTCCCCCCGCGCCAGCTCCGCGGCCCGCCGGGCCTGTGCCCCGTCCCCCGCCAGCAGCGGGCCGC
>VWZL01005756.1:565342-597636 GCA_013396915.1 Stercorarius parasiticus
AGAGACCAGGACTGAAGTAGTAAGACACATTCTGATCTGAAGTAGGGCAGAGGGGGGACAAGGCACAAGGAAGTAGTGCAAAATTGATGTTTAAGATAGTCTGCTGGTTCAAGCCAAGCTCTATCAAACTTAGTTTACATTATCTAAACAAAAAGCAAGTAGGGTTTTTTAACTGAGATTACTTTGAATCCCTATCCATGTCCATACTTTTTCAAAAACTTATTCATAAAATATGGATTTCATAAAAATGCTGCACAGAACCTGGGAAGGCATTCACACATTTGCAATCTCACACCTTGCCCATATGAGCCTCTCCTACCCAATTCTCATTTGAGGCAGCAGAATGGGATTCCGTAAAAGGACAAAACCTCTCAGGTTTTTCCACAAGGCTCCTTGGAAAAGGTGAAAGGTCTTAGCGCTCAAAGAAACCTACTTAAACTACCTTCGACAAGATTTTTAATAACTATCTAGCTCAACATCAGTACCCTGACTTGCCCTAAACAAATTAGCCATTTAAAGCAGGACGTTTTTCTTCCCTGAACTGGAGGAAGACTTACAGAGCTGCCAACGCAGAGGTTTTGCTGGGAGGCAAAGCCGGCCCCACACACACACCCCGTGCGGGTCTCAGCCCCGAGGACCGCAGCCAGCCACCCTTAGGGCAGCACTACCCGTCCCTCTGGCCTGCTCCTCCACGGGCCCACAGCCGGCCCAGCGGGCCTGGGGCCCGGAGTGGCGGCGCTACAGGCCTACCTCAACCGAGCAGCCCTAGGCTGCCGGCCCTCAGCCACGGTTCGGCGGCAGGAAGAGCAGCCGGGCCACCCTGAGGAGCCTCCTCCCGCCATAGCAGCCGCTCCCTCCTCAGGCGGCACCTACCACCNCTCGCCGCGACCCCCGGCCCGGCCCAGCGAGCCGCCTTTTCTCCGCGGGGGCCTCCCTCCATTCGCCCGGTCCTCGCCGGGCGCCAACGCGAAGGGAGGCGGAGAAGAGCTCCCGGCGGTTGGGCTCGGCAGTCAGGATGTCAGGTGGGGACTCGGCGGCGGCGGCGGCGACCGCTTCCCCGCAGCCGCTCCCGTTCTCCTTGCCGAAGCCCCCTCCCCTCATGCAGCTGACGCCGGGGGACGCCGTCCGCCCTGTCGCCTCCGCCGCCGACCAATCGCCGAAGGGCACCCGGCTGGCAGGCCGCCCGGATTGGCCGGCCGGGAAGCCAGTCAGCCTGCTGGCCCCGCTGCTCCCGCCCCGCGCGGAGCCCGAGCCACTCATGCCCTTTGGCCCCTCGTCGCGGCAGCCACTCAGAGGGCGGCTTCTTGGCAGGTGCAGCGGGGGCAGCCTCCTGAGCCCCTCGATGCGGCCCGGCGGCGTCGACCGCGGCTCCCTCATGGTGAGTGGGGGCGGACGGGGAGGGGGGCGCGGCCCGCCGTGGCGGGGCCGGTTCTTTCGTGAGAACCGGGGAGAGCCGTGAGGGGAGCCGGGCTCTGGGCGGGTTCCGCCTCCGGAGGCGGCGCGGCGCTGTGGAGCCCCGCGGGTGGGTGTGAAGCTGAGAGGAGTGGGGCTTGGCCACTGCTGGTCCCGCCGTGCCGGCCCCGACGGGGAGGCCACCAAGGGCTGCTCCTGGTTGGGAGGGCCCTCAGAGAGTAAGAGGAAACATTGTTCTGCCTTGAGTTGTTTGGAGAGCTCAAGTGACGGGCAAGCTGTCACTGCCTCTCTTGGGAGAGTCAAGGATGTGGCGGGGCATCAAGTGTGATATTCAGAAGTTTCAAACCTTTCAGGTTGCTTGTGATTTCTTTGAACCACCCACTCCCAGCTTCAGAGAGTCTTCTGGTACAAAATATAGTAGAAAACTTGTTTTAAAACACAGCAAAAAGAAGCCTGTTTTTTTCTGCTAAGGACCTTTCCAAATTGATATTTTGCTTAAGAATAATTTTCGTATTAATAAACTAGCGCACTTTTCTAACATATTTCTGTATATTTCAAGTTATATGTTCTATGTGTATATCTATGTTATGTGTTTGAAAGCTGTGGAGAAACCTTACAGCCCCTTCCAGTCCCTAAAGCTGGGGAGGGACTTTGGAGCAGGGAGGGGAGCCATGGGACGAGGGGGAATGGTTTTAAACTGAAGAGGGGAGATCTAGATGAGATCTGAGGAAGAAATTGTTTGCTGTGAGGTCGGTGAGCCCCTGGCCCAGGTTGCCCAGAGAAGCTGTGGCTGCCCCATCCCTGGAGGGGTTCAAGGCCAGGCTGGACGGGGCTTGGAGCAACCTGGGCTGGTGGGAGGTGTCCCTGCCCAGGGTAGTGGGGTGGAACTAGGGGATCTTTAAGGTCCCTTCCAGCCCAGACTATTCTATGATTCTTCGGTGTAAAATTCTTTCCAGAGTTTATCTTAAAGTACTCTTAGAGCTGTTGCTTCTGACTAGAATAGAAAGCTCTCCATATGTTTTGGTAATTAGAAAAAAAAAAGAGCAAAATGTGTGTATCCATTTTTGTACTAGCAGTGTGACCATACCAAGTACTAGAACAGCATCAGGACTCAGGTTTTTAGGAAAGTACGGAGACAGGGATGATAGTCAGTGTAGAAGCTGTTTCAGACTTGGACATCAGGAGTAGAAGCTGTTTTGTTTATCTAATTGGCTTCTGTGCCACAGAGTTACTTTCGTTAATTGTAATTGTCTGGAAGAGCATGCAGAAATAGTTGCGTTACTAAATTTAGTATGTTTTTCTATGATAAAACATAAGATGAAAGATTATGGAGCGTTTTTTTTCATTTGAATGTTGGTTTTGAAATTTTAAATGGATTTGTTAATTGTGATTAACTCTGGCTCTAGAGGGCCTAGAATAGTGAATGATCTTGCTTGCTGTTTTGCAGTGTCAATCTAAAATTGCTCAGATTATTTTCAGTTCAGTGTTGAGCATCCCTTTGTTATTAATGCTTTTGTGGGGTTTGGTGTTGTTGGCTTCGTGCTGATTTTCCTTTTTGCTGCCTTTCAGATGGGACACCCAGGCATGCCACATTATCCTCCCATGGGAATGCACCCTATGGGTCAGAGACCACCAAACATGCCACCAGTTCCACACGGTATGATGCCTCAGATGATGCCCCCCATGGGAGGACCGCCAATGGGGCAGGTAAGGCAATTTTACAAGATTATTTTTTTCTTTCTGTCTTCCTTCCCATAATGATGTCAGGTAATCCCTGAGGTAGGTAAGTCTCATACCGTAGCTTGCACATGGTAAGGTTAATAATTCAGGATGGTTTATGCCACAGTTCCCATCCATTCAGAAACTCTTCTCCTTTGTAACAGGTAATTGATGCACCTCATGTGGAACTTTAATTGTAAATAGCAATAGGTATGAATCCATAATTTGTTTTTTGTTAACGCATTTAAATGTGATTGGAAAATAAACTTGTCCATTCAGATTGACAGGTGTGAGCCTGTGTTGACAGGTAGAGTAGCCAGAATCATATCTGTGCTTGTTTCAGATTTAAAGCTTTTATTTTCAATAATCAAAGATCATTTACTGTGTAGTTTCTGATTAAATTCTGAACTTCTAAAAGAAGCGATTCTCTTTCTGGATATAATAGATGTTCTACATAGATACTACTTGTGATAATGGTTTGAATAAGTAGAAATTGAGTGTCATCAACTAGACCAGAGGGATAGGGTAGATCAGAGCAGACAGAGGATGGCAAGGAAGATTAACCCTTTGAGAAGAGCCCACAAGGTCATGCTGGGAACTCAGTGTCTTCCTTTGCAGTCCCTTGGACAGAGTGTGGTTTTGTTTCTTTTTTTTTTTTTTAACTGGTGTATAAAGGCTTGGTAGGAATCATCAGCATGGTTTTGCAGCCTACTAGAGCTTCTGGTGTAAAAATAATGCAATTTTAAAGGATGAGGAGGATTTGACCATTAGCAAGGTAGCTAATAGCATGAGCTTTTGTGTGTGTTCTTTAGAAACTTAAATAGCAGTTCTTTTTTTGTTCCTTTACTTAGCAGTTCTTCCGTAGCTTCTGTTCCACTGTTCTCACTCTCATGAATTGAATATTTCAGTCTTTAATATTTTAGTGAGCAATACAGAGAAGTCGGGACTCTTTGGTAGATGTAGAGTAAAAAGCTAAGTATAAGTGGCATGGCGGAGAGGAGAGGCTCAGTTACCCTACAGCCTTAAGGATGGGACAGGACGGTGATATTCCCACATCAAACTATTATGCTGGAAGTATCAGCTCATGTTGGCTTGTTTCCTTGAATGATAAGCTCTTTCTTCCAGCAAATACCAGAGGTTTCTTTGTGAGGCTTTGCAGGATGGGATGTTCTGTAGCTTGTTTTCTCCTTTCTGAGGTGAACCCCTGTAGGACAGGTACTTTGCATAGATAATAGCAATGGCCTCCTGTCAGCATCAGTCAGAAGAGGGTCTTCTGGAAAAGAATTCGTTCTCCTTCCCAATATTTTTTTTTTTTACTTTGCTGACTTCGGGTTAGTGTTATGCAGAAACCAAGCAGTGCGCAGGGTTTCTTCAGGACCTGTGCCAGGGCTTTCAAGAAGTTCCACACGCTCACAGCCCCCTTAGTTGCAAGTAGCGATGGGGCAAGAGTGCTTTCTTCTCCTGCTTCTACAGGATGGCGAGGAATAGGAGGGGCCGCCTTCCAGTCTTTCCTTCCTCCCTCACCCTCCCAAGAAAACCTTGTGGATTTGAGGGTGGAGCGGTAGCCCTACCACATATCCCTCTCTCTGCACGAGATACAAGATGAGGAGAGTGGTAACCAGATGCTCCCTGAAGATACAGGGGGATGGGGTCACTTGGCCAGCCTGCCAAGGACAATAAAGGTAAAGGGGCATAACTGAAAGGTTGAAGGGGGTTGACTTCAAGACCTGTTTGGGATGAGTGGCCAAAAGTTCATGTTCGTAATGACCTAAACTATATATATTGTTTACTTTGCCACTTTTTGATGGCTTGTTAGTTCTTAAAAGCCAGGATCAGCAAAAATAATGGGAAACATGCAAGGTATTAAACACTTTTTCAGTAGCATTTTTGACATCCTTTTAGTGCCTCACTTCAGTGATGCATAACTTCTGCATATTTGAGCAAAAGCTAGCTTATCTGAGTAGCAGTTTTTGGGGAGTTTTTGCTCTCATTGGACCACTCAACAAACTCAGATACAAGTCTAGACTCAAACTTTTCATTTCTGTAGCGTGGTATGTCCTCATTACCAAGTTCACACTGTTACATGGTTAAACATTGTATGTCTATGTTAAGGTGTTTTTTCCCCAGACCTTTAAAAAAAAGAGTTTAGAATTTTTTTAGAGCTTTGATGTTTAAATTCAATTGCTCTCTCCATCTCAAAGTTGTTTGCAGAAATGCATTATTCTAGTGTCCCTGTAAAGTGTTTCTTCCTATTTGTGAGGTAAGAGGAAAGGGAGACAGGTTGTAAGTTGTCAAAAAACACAAGCAGAACTACCCTCAGACTCTTGAGTTTACCTTTCCTTTGTTTAGTTTGTTCCGTGTGGCCTTATAATTTTGCAGAAATCTTTCCCAACCTTTATTTTTCCTGCTTTAACTTGGGATTTCAGTGATACAAATCACACATCTTAAATTTACTGTTGTTCTTTTGTAGTTTAAATGGTCTTCTTTAGTAATATTTCGTATCAGCCTTTGGAATATCCTAGACGTGTTACTCATAATGTCGATTTTCTAGGAATGTAATGAAAGGAATCAACATTCTACAAACCTATCGTATTTTTTGTTGCCAAGTGCTTAAAAGGTTTTTTTTTAAATAAAAACTAGTACCAAGCAATTGCTTTTAAATTAAAAAAAAAAAGAATCCTCATATTTTATGTTTAAAATATCATAAAATATATCTGCAATACTTTTTAATTATAGATGCCTGGAATGATGCAGTCAGTAATGCCTGGAATGATGATGTCTCACATGTCTCAAGCTGCTATGCAGCCTACAGTTCCGGTGAGTTTAACTTAACTGTTCTGGCTTTTAAAAGGTCTTTGTATCAGTTGTCGTTACTTCAAGTCTGGGTATGCTTTTGTTTTCTTGGGTTATGAAAAAGATATTGCTAATTGCAATTCCGTTTTATCTAGCTCTTGAATTACTGTAAAAAATAAGATTTCTGTGAGAAGTAATGCTAGGGATACTTGGAGTCCTGTGGATTTTCATCAGTCTTTAAACTCTTCTCTGTATCTATGTCTGATTTCTCCTTCTTTTTTCTGTCTGGTTTCTGCTTCCCATAATCCTTCCCGCACCCTGGCCTCCTCCTTTGTCCCTCACCTGCTTGTAGGTGAGGAACCAGTGTGAACTCTGGCTCTTTGCAGGGAGAGCTAATTGTCTGAACACTATATATCTGATTTTTCATAAAGGTTTCTGAAATTCAGCGTGTTTGAGATCTTGAGTAAAGTGTGCTGAAATCAGTAAACGTATGAAGTTATTTGGGTGGAAATGGAGAGGGAAGAGTTAACAGATATCACGGATGAAGTCTATGAAGTGGAAAAGGCTAAATTTATTTCCTATTAACATAATCTTTTTGGAGATCTGTAGAAGAACCACTTAAAAACGTTTCTATTCAACTTAAATTTAGAAATATGTTCATTTTTATTTTCTTACCATGCAGATGCTACATCCCCAAGACAGGTCTCATCCTTGTAGAACTCAGTATTTTTCTATAGTGCTAAGCACAAACCCTTTGCTACTGCTTTTGTTGATGTTTTAAAAAAATACCTTGGTTAATACTCCACTTTTTTTTTTTTTTCATTAAGGATTTGCTGAAAGAGATCTTTAATTCATCTACTAAATAAGCTATGTGTAACTAGATGTATTGTGCTAAGTAGTCCATCCGCCCTCTGGAGTAATGAGAGAAAAATCACAAAGTTTCTGCAAGATAAGTAGAGAAGGGACTATTAGGAAAAGGATGTAATGTCACCTTGACAAGTATTAGATGACTGAGAATTCATACCAGAGAAGGGATGTTAATTATTTTAACAGTGGAGAAAAACTGAAATTTAGAGCTTGGGCTTTGTCAGACAGTAGAGAATCTGCCTGTTAGTTACAAGTTTGTTTCTCACTGCTGGTCTCTGTTTAATGAGATGTGAGCGTATGTTACAGCCGCAGCGTAATTTAAGTAAAAGTCAGTAACTCCCTAGGCAGTTCTTGGGAACCGTGCTTCGTTAGTTCTTGTGCTCATGCAGCTACTTCCTAATGCACTAAATATTTTAGAAGCTACCAAGTAGGAAGGATTTTCCTCTATTTTCCATATAGAAGTTGTCATGAATTTCTGACAAGTGATGCTCTTGGAAAATTTTGAAAGAATTTCAGACCTTCAGAGAAAAATCTTTAAAAATTCAGTGGCCAAAAGAGACTTAAAAGGGGAAGGAGGGATCAGCACTAAAATCAGTCTAACTTTGAATATTACTGTATATTTTTTTTTTTTTAATTATTATTATTTTTTCTCTTGGTTTTCTGATATGGGATTAGGATTAAATTTTGATTGAATTAAGTCTGTGGATATATGGTATTTAGGTGGCAAAGTAGTGTAGCAGACAGTTATGGCTTTTAATTTTGCCCTTAACTCTCTTGGCAGCAATAGCGGGAGCTCATGCCTTTGCGTGAGAAGGCATTTGTCTGTCATGGCAGCATTCTTGTACCTCTCTGCTACGGTGTGTGTACCACAGCCTGGGAAGTGTTTCAGAAATAAAGGAATGATTTTACGACTTAATAATTTAAAATAATTTGTAGATGAGTGAAAAACGGTGACCTCTGCAGCCCTGATGGTTTGCTTGGTAAACTTCATGAGATTAGTGAGTTACAGTTTTGGCTGTCTGATGGAAAATACCTTCTCCCAGTGTAAAATGTCATCTAAAGCTCACCGAGGCCAACTGGATGATTTATACTGGTGTCAGGGCTCTTTGGTCTTGGCTGTGTTTCATCCCAGTGTGGTGGTCTTTCAAACCACTCCTGTGCAGGTTCACCGTCTGTTTTGTGGTCTACAGAAGTGTTTACTTCCAGAAGGCTAATTAGAACCAGTGTAATTCTTAAAAATGATTCTTTCAGTCAGATTAGTGCTCTTACAATACACAGCAAACTAGAATGGAATTTGGAAAAGTAAACATAGGCACAAGAAAAGAAACATGTCAGAAGGCTTATGTACTGGAGACACAAATCTAATGATGGCCTTGCTTAACTGACAGTAGTTGTTCTCCTAGACATATGCAAACACAGAGTAGCTGAAATGGTTAATATACAGAATACACTTTAAAGGCCTAAAGTTTGTTGACAGTTCACTTGGTTTAGTCCTATTGGATAATATCAAATGTAATTGATCCAATATGATTTCTTTTCTCTTTTTAGAAATTTTTCCTTTTTTACTTAAGTTTTTTATTAATAAAGTTTGTAGAAGAGAGCTGAAAGATAAACCTTAGCAAAAGATAAACCTGCAAGCTGTATTTTTGCCTACAGAAAAAGAAAGAAATGGGGAAAACTCTTGTTTGAATAGTGTTAATCTTTTCCCTTCGTTGGAAAGAATTTCAAGAAGGGTATCTGTAAGAGCTGTGGTTATTTGCAAGCAGTTTTATGAATGCAACAAATTAAACGCTAATACTTTCAAAGGCTTATGACACGTAATTAGAACAGAAGCCTACTAAGCTATTCCAGCAGAAATTCAGAATCTCTCTCTTCCTCCCCCCCCCCTTTTTTTTCCTCACAACCAACTCGTTTGGGAGATACAGACGGATATTGGAACAATGGCCGGTGTACTTCATTGTATATGTTCCCTTTCTGAAAAGTAGCTTGATATCCCTAATCACTACTTTAAGGAGCAGTAATGAAGCTAGGAATCCATATTTAAGGCAGTTAGAGAATTTTGTTGCTGAAAACACTTGTTTGAACATGTACTGTATTTATTGATGATTTAATTACAATTGCACTCATTACTTAAATATCTGTTGATTGTTTCTACAGCCAGGGGTGAACAGTATGGATGCGCAAGTAGGTAAGTATAAACAATTTGTTACCATTTCAAAATATTTCACCAAAATTAGGTGACGTATTCTAAAAAAAAGATAAAAAATTATACTCTTCTGTACAACGTGATTTAGCATTTCAATAACTAACATCTTTGTTGATTCCTAGAAAATTTTCCTTTCAAACATTGATTAATTGGTCTTTATATAGAAAAACAAAGCAACAAACCCTTTTTAATTTTTTTTTTAATTATTATTATTTTTCAGGTGTAACGCCTCCTGGAACTCAGGTACGTGAAAACCAAAATTCTAGAAGATTGTAATGGCTGTGTGGTGTAGTGTGTGCACGTCTTTACAGCTTTAAAATAAAACCTTGTATCTTATTTTTCTTCTCATACAGAGCTGCTTTGCTTATTTGACTGTCAGTCTGTAATTAATGTTAATGGTTAAACTAAGTGTCTTTTCTGTTATATTGCCTCTCATTTCTGAGCATTGAAGTCTGTTTCTAGTTCTTCTCCTGTGCAGTACAGCAATATGAGATGTTTCTTGTGATGTTTTTAGGTCTTTTTGCCCTACCTGAGCAGCAAGCGAATCGTAGCCTAGATACCTGTGTTAGTTTAAAGCTGACTGTTTTCAGACTTAAACCTTAGCAAGTGTTGGGCTAGATAGATACCCAAGGTACAGCTGGGGTTTTATTTGCACTGAAGAAGATGGAAGGTTGTTCCTCTTTCTGTGTTGTTCCTTTTTTTTATTATTTTTTTCTTCCATTTCAGTGCCCAGTTTATAAGCAGTTTTTTGTTTTACTTACATTTGGGTAACTTCTTGCCTGTTATATATTAATGAATATTTTGCTGTGGCAGTTCTAATGTGTATAGCAGGATTCAGTAGGCAAACCAGGACAAATGATTAAGTCTTCCTTGCTGTTCCTTAATGCACCTGTGCTTAGCAGGAAAAAGCCAGGTCAAGGTTCTGTTATTTTTGGACCTGTGTCATTTATTGGAACCTTTATTAGCATTGTCAACTTACTAAGAGTTTTGTTACCAAAGACTTCAACAATAAAAAGAGAATAGCCTATGTAGTTACCCGTAATAATTTTGAAAACATCACTGTGGTTTTTGAAGAATATAAAGGACTAACATCAAAAGAATGGTCATCGCCACTTCATCAATTTCGCTAATCATTGATAATTTATCTTAACTTCTCCCCCCCAAAGTCATGACGTTATTTGTTAGTGTCTCCTTCCATGCTTGTGAGAACACAGCATAATTCAGTAGCTTAAGTAGGAATAAATATTGGGTAGGTTGCATGGAAGGTGATTTAACGTAGGTTGAACTTGTAAACAGGAAGGTGGCATGCAGGCCAGACTTATTTCATTGTGTGATTTTCAGTAGTCTTCCACCTTTCCATCAGATGGGAAATCGCTGATGGAACAGGACTGGTGCTGTATATCTCAATATTGAAACTTCTGAACCATGAATTAATGTAACTTTGTCCTGAGGTAGTCAGGTCATCTAAAAGTAATCTCAGATTTTAAGTTTGTCTTTCATGGCAGCTTGAATGACCGTAAATAACTTTCAGTCGCTGTCAGATTTCTATTTAAAATTTTGTAAATACTAAATTACTTCTCTAGAGGATATCCCAGACCTTTACCTTTAGTATTTAAGATGATGAGGAAAATAGTTTGGCTAGATAACAAAGGGGTGCAATCTGTAAAAATAGTCATGTGGCCTCAAAGATACACCCCATTGTAAGTTTTTTGGTTCAAAATTTGGGGATGTTGTACCGAGCTTAATTATTAAATATTGGTGAATATCAACTGTCCCTTTATTTCTGTGAGATTTGCATTCTGTGTAATGGAACAAGGCAATTGGACCTATAAGGAAGTTGTTTCTCCTCAGCCGTATGCAGTAACCGAAACAGTAGATGGCTAAAGCTGTGTTCCACCAGTCCTCATTTCAGCGACCTGATGTAAACTGTCAGTGCAAAGCAGTAGGGAGGCACTCCTGAGGTCACACCAAACCCTTGAAGTCAGAATCTTCTTGAAGCAAATTTTCTGTAGTTTTGAAAACATGGTGTGCTTCTGGGACTTTCACTTGAAGTTGTTAGGGTCTGGTCACACTCACTTTTGCTTTCTTTTCTGATGGTAATCACTGCCTTGGAGTGCTGAATGGGAGGGGGATGTGAGAGACTCTTAATAGCTCTTCTCACAAAGAAGAAGTTTCTTGAAAACAAGACTGACTTAAATGTGTTTAGGTTTTGGCTTGCTGTCTTTGCTTTGCTGCTAAATTGCTTGGTATGTTTAATATATGCATTCAAACGAAAAACAAATATTAACCAGAATGTCTTTTCAGAGCTCTGTTTTGTTTCGCCCTCAGACAACGCATCCCGTAGTTTGTGCAGCCCAGCAAACTGCCACCACCAACAGTTCTGTTAACGAAGAGCACTCCAAACAGGTTTTTCTGCTTTCCACTTGTATTTAACTTTTTAGTGGCTTTTGATAGCATCTTGGTCAATGGTTGTTGTTCATCATTGATGATATCTTTTATTTTTCTTAGAAATCTACATGGACAGAACACAAATCACCTGACGGAAGAACATATTACTATAATACTGAAACAAAGCAGTCTACATGGGAGAAGCCAGATGATCTCAAAACACCAGCTGAGGTAAACTAAATTCAGACAAAAAATACCATATTGTGTGAACGCAAGACTTTCCTAGCATAACTGTCGTGCAGGAGGATAGCTAGGTCAATAGATATTTTTTTTTCAATGGGAGCAAACTCTTAAAAAAAGAAATGTTACAAAAATGTTTATATTGCACTCCTTATGTTGGTAGAAATTGAGGCTGCAAAATGGACAAAGCTCTCAACAGTTTTCCTCAACTTTTAAGTACGTTTTCCATATTAAAAAGATGGCATTCTTTAATATTTAGATAAGTAATGTGTTTGTTTACCGCTAGAGATTTTCCTTGGAAAATCAAGGAAAGGAAAAATCCTTCCTGATTTTCCTTGGAAAGTATATGCCTGTATTCATTGATCCTTAAGTTATTTCTTGGTGTAGTGTTTGTTGCTCACTTCTAGCTATCCTTTTAATTTTAAAACACCATTGTAAGTTTGGTTTTTATGTTTTTGTTTTCTGTGCATTAGCAATTGTTGTCTAAGTGCCCCTGGAAAGAGTATAAATCTGACTCTGGAAAGCCCTACTATTACAATTCCCAAACAAAGGAATCGCGCTGGGCAAAGCCCAAAGAGCTTGAGGATCTTGAAGGTAATGTTAACAAAAATGAGTAGGGAGGGTGGCAGTGATTGCAAGCTGTGCATATGCGTGACTTTGGCAAAAATTTGGTATCAAAGCATAGCACTCAAACTCCTGTTAGGAATGAAATCTACTGAAATAAGCTTTTATGCAGTAGAGTTTCTATGGAGCAGTCTTGTCTCCTGTGTCCTCACCACCTCATCACCGTCCCTTTTTCCATTACACCGATAGCTCTTCCCTATTTATGTGGCAGCAGCATCAGCTCCCCCTCGTGTCCCTGAGCAGGAACTGAATTAGGCTGTGCCAGGCTGTGGCTTGTTGAGGGCTGTGTGGGTGCTCCCTGTTAGCAGTGGGTAATGCTTCAGGTCTGCCTTCATTTTAGGGCTCTTAGAGGACGTGGCTCTCACTTAGCCGTCAGTCCTTCAAAAACCTGTAAGAACTTAGTAGGATTTGTGAAGGAGTTCAGGTTAATGGGGGAGCACAAGAGGCAGAGGGGCCGCTGTAATAATCCTCATCCACTTGGGAGACCAGGGTAAAACGATGCTGGACTACAGTATAGCTTATAATTGAGGAAGAATTACTTTTGTGTGTGTGTCTTGGAAGAATTTTGAAAACAGTGGTGTATTTTGTACTCAAAGCAGTAGTACTGGCTGTCTGCTAAAAGCCAAAATTGTGTGTAAGGCTTTGCTTAGTTATCAGTTTGCTTTTAATTTTTGACAAAAAAATGCTTTGAGAAACTGTGATGTGGCAAAAATATTAGTGACTTTTTATTGCCCTTCTGTATTATAAAGGCCGTGTCCCCTTTTGTACAAATGTCATACGATGCTGTGCTCCTCTTTTGCTTTTAGCATGGTTTTGTTTGGTATTGTAAGGGAAATAAGATCTTGGTGAAAAATCTTCAAAATCAGCTGGAGTAAGAAATGAGTATTTAAAAAGTACTACGAAGAGTAAGCATCAGTGACTTAGAATAAAAAAGAAGGAAGGAAGGATCTGTTTCAGTAAACCTGACTTTATCTGTTCTTTATGCTAGTCTTTTAAAGTTGAAATAATTGTTTTAAACCAAGAAGTTGTTCTTTCTGTACCCTTATCTTTCTTTAATGTGATTTCTAAATTGTGTTTTAGTCTGAACTGATTTCAGTCTTCAAAGGGTATAAATATTAAAATTATTGATAGTAACAAAAATATTTAAAGCTGTGCTTTTATTAAATCATGTTAACAGTGACTTTTTACCATGCATATGTAAACTATTTTTAAGCTATATTTTGATTGTTTTTTCCCCTTTCTCCTCTAGCAATGATTAAAGCTGAAGAAAACAGGTATGTTTTTAATGGCATGCTAACGTTTTTTATGTTAAGCTCCTTGTTTCTTAAAAAGGGAATCTAGTCCTTGAAACTTTAAACATTCTCCTTGCAGCCTTTCATGCCAAATAGTGGCTTAATATCTAAAAACTCAAATAATATACTCTGTGTTTCTTTTTAACTGAAACGATTGATCTACATAGATACGCAGTTTCAGTGAAGCGTTCCCTTTCTCTGAGCTGAGATTGTTTTGTATTCTTTTGAGAAATCTTTGTAACTAGACCTAAACCTCTCATTTTGTACTTTTTTAATTTATTTAAAGTACAAGTTTCCCTAGATGGTTAAGTTGTCCCATACTTGTGTGTGACTGTTCCTGGTTTTTGATACCTCTAGCACAAAGCCCGAAGACTCAACTCCAACAACATCTGCTCCAGCTGCAGGAGCAGAAGCAGCAAGTGCAGCCACCACAGCCACAACTGCTGCAGAGACTGCCGGCGCTGTCACTACCACCACTGCGGCTTCTGCAGCAGCAGCAGCCCCCGAAGCAGAATCTGCTGCAGCTGCTTCTGGGGAAAATGAGAGTGCTGGCACGGCCGCAGCTGAGGAACAGGGACAAGCGACTTCTGCATCTGCTGCGCAGGAGCAGAGTGGAGAAACTGCAGCTAACGCAGCAGACGACTCTTCCAAGCAGGAGGCTTCGGCAGAGTAAGTGAAATGACAAAGCGTGTGGCTTTGCTGCAGTTTTGTATTTCTTCTGGGATCTGGTTTATCTTCAGTTGTAGGTGGCCAGGCTTCTTTGAGAGTTAGTCGTTTCTTCAGTGAAATGTGAACATGAGTCAGTGACAGCACAGAAGAATGAGTAAGAAAGAGAGGAAGGAGTGTTAAATCTATTTTTAGAAAAATTAACATCCTCCCCTTGCCAACCCTCCGCCAAAACTCTTAAACCCCACAGAGAACACTTGTGCCTCAAACATTTCATAAACTTTTGATAGCTGTAAGAGTTTCCCAGAGTAACGTTATATGCTTACCCTGTACGCTTCCCCTTCCGTGGTGTCCTGGTCTGACATAGAACAAAGCCAATTTTCCTTTTCGGTAATTTTACTTTTCCTTTAAGCCTCTTCTAACTGACTGCACTCTCAGAAATTAACAGTATGTTTTTCAGACAGTGTTTGCTACTAGCAGAGATAAGGCCTGATGTTTATAGTGAATACCAAGGAAAGGTATGCACAGAGGCTCTTGCTTATACTTATTGCTATAACAACCAAGGTCAGCTCCCTTTTATTTGCCACGTTGGAGGATCGGAAGCGGAAGAGTGTAGAGGGCAGGGAGGAGTGGACAGGGCAGGTGACCCAACACTGGCCAACAGGGTATTTCATCCCATCGGCATTGTGCTCAGTATAAAAGCTGAGGGAGCAAAGGGTCAGGCTCTTTCTTCAATGGCCGGTGTCTGAGGAGGACTCTGTTCCTCTGCCTTTGATCCCAATCCATGTGTCCCTGAATCCAGTTCCCATCTGCCACTGAGTCCAGTCCCAGTGCTGGACTGATGTGATCATCATCCTGGGAGCTTGATACTGGTTTTGTATATATTTTGTTATTTTCTTATGGATATTATCTTTTCTTTTTATAGTTTAACATTAATTTAATTAAAGCTTTTTTAGGTCTTTTTTTCAACGCATAAGTCTCCCTTACTGCCTCTCCCTTCCCCTTCTGGGAAAGGGGAGGGGTTAATAGAGAGCATCTGTCACTTGTTTAGTTGGTGGCCCAGCCTAAACCTCGACACATAGATCTGTGCAATTGGCTATCATTAGAAGAAAATACAATACTAAATATATCTTTATATCTTCCACCAGAAATTAGATCCTTTGTTTTCTAATAATGGAGAATTGGGAGAATTGATTATGTGGAGAATTGTAGCTTGTGCTTTTTATCGTTCAAACAAAAAAACCCCACGCTGTGGGGGATTATAGCCAGCAGGAGGTAACTAAGGGCAAGAGGCATACTTTTAGGCACTCCCTTTTATATTTTTATATAATAAATATATTTAAGTATTCCTGCTAAATTCCAGAATTATATTTTTATGAATCATTTCTAGATAACTTGAGCAGCTAGCCACTTGCATGAGTGATAATACTTTTCTGAAATAGTTTGCTTTTTTTGATCAGTTGTGTATGGAGCCTGTACAAAGTCTTGTATAAATCGTGTTTATCATAGAATCTTGTAGCATTATTATTTTTCTTTGACTTGCTATTTAAAAAATTCATTCTGTCTGATTATGGTGGCTGTAACTTAGAAAAAAAAATGGTTAAATAATAAAATTACTGATTTTTGTATATAGCGCTGCTTCAAAGAAAGAAGACGATGATGCCCAACCAGTTAAAAAAACCTATACCTGGAATACAAAGGAAGAAGCAAAGCAAGCATTTAAAGAACTGTTAAAAGAAAAGGTATTTTGGTCAACTATTCCTAATGCTTTCTTGAACTACAAAAACTGCATTTGCCAGAAATAGCTAGACTTTTTTTTTTGTGAAGAATTTCTCACTAATGTGGAAGAGAACTTTTGTACTAGACAAGAAATGAGGGAAAAGAATGCTACAGTGTAAACAAATAGTCTAAACTTTTTTTCAGCTCTTTGGGTGAGTGGGGAGGTGTTGAGTTTTCATCGGGGCTGTCAGTTGAGGTTTTTTCTTATTTTCTTCCTTTTACATGATCCTCAAACTGTAAAGCAAACTTGTAATCTGGTCTTTGTCCAAAACTCGAACTGGAATGGTGAGTGATCTGACGGACAGCTTCAGTAGATGCTTCAGAGACAGGCAGTGTAGAGGTCCGTATGGAAAAAGGACAAACTGTTAGATTTAGTTTGCAGTGTTTCCACAAGCTGGACTAGTTTAAAGGCACTTTTTTTTCCCCTGTGATTAGTAATTCTAAAACTCTAAGTGTTGTGGAAATTGTGGTTGCTAATATTTTTGTCTGACAGTCAAGTACATTTCTAATAAAGCGTTGCCTGATCCTCTGAGCCCTCAATCTTTTATCTTTGTTTTAAAGATGAAGTGGGAGTAAAATGGGATTAGCTTTGTTTTTCCCTCAGAGTGTATGAGATCTGTTTGTGTTTTGTCTAGTGTTGTATAGTAGACAAACTTCCAGAAGAATTTATTGGCAATAATCCCCAAAGTACCTTGTTTCATTTTCTATGTTGACTGTTAATAAAATATAAATAACATTTGGGACAAAGAATGTTGTCTTAGCCTCGAAAGTGTAGTGCTTTTTTTTTTTCTAAGGGCTATTTTTTAAGGAATTGGTCATTGTTGGATGTTGGTTCTAAATCTAATTACTTAATGATTTCATGTCTTTACAGCGCGTACCGTCCAATGCTTCTTGGGAACAAGCTATGAAAATGATCATTAATGATCCTAGATACAGGTACTGCTTGATTCTTTCCTCCTTAAATTTCTACACAAATACTGTTTTAGGTAGTTTGACTTTACTGACACAACTTCTGATTGTTTTAATAGATATTTGTGCATTTGTGAAAATGTGCCATTGTTAGAGAATTTTGTTCCTTTCCTATGTAAAGAAATTCAAGTCCTAGGGTTAATTTTTCATTGGGAAAATATGTGGCAGTTGTTGGTTGTATTTCATGCTGTTTGCATTATTTCCTTGGGAATAAAAGCACACGTTTACAATGACAGAGCTGAAAACTTTGCAGGTTACTTTTTGAAATTAATGGCTGCTATAAACATTGGCAGAAAAGTGGTTGTTATCTATGGCAGATATCATTGGCAGAAATGGTTGTTATCTATGATAAAAATAGTATTGTAGTGTGAAATGTGTAAATGCAGCCTGAAGACATGATAGTAGCTTGTGTTTTATTATTAACTGCTTCTATTAGTAAATGCTTGGTTTTATGGCTTTTTTTAAATGATCTTCCATTAATCCCGAGGAAGAGACAGGTGACGTCTGGCCATTTAGATGATATTTAATTTTGTCTCAAAAATCTGGATTATTCAAATCTGTTATCTTTTGGTTCTTTGGTTTTGTTTTTCTAATTCAATCCCTTTTTATAATTGACATTGCTTTCTTTTTCTTTGATACCAAGTGCTTTGGCGAAATTAAGTGAAAAAAAGCAAGCTTTTAACGCTTACAAAGTTCAAACAGAAAAAGAAGAGAAAGAAGAAGCAAGATCAAAATACAAAGAAGCTAAAGAATCATTCCAGCGTTTTCTTGAAAACCATGAAAAGATGACATCCACGACAAGATACAAGTAAGACCAATATTAAATGCAGTTCCAGCCATTACTAGCTTGCCAAGTTAACGATCAGATCTTGCTGGTTTGCTTTTGGTGAATGCCAACTTCTGTATGTGCTCAGACGGGAACTGAAATTTTTACAGGAACACAAATAGTCTCATTTTCATAGACTGTATTTGAGACCCAGGCAAAAAATCCCAACTCATTTGAGTGAAGTGCTGATGATAACGGGTTGAGCTTCTAATAAGTAGGAACAAAAGCTAGCACTGAGAGGAGTTTTATATTACGTCTGACATTAAAAACAAAGTATTTCTGATAGATTGTTCATGGAAGGTCATGACCAAAGGGAGATCATATCTAATAAGCCTGTTGAAAATTTTGTAGATCTGATTTCTTATAATGTTTGCTAGAACAGTGACCTGAACATGTGCCAGCCCTCAGATAAAAATACTGATGTAATGCACTGCAGGTGAACTTGCACTTCTGGGGAGAGGAGTGCATTGTGGCATCAGCTTTAATTTTTAACTGTTTCCTTTATTTGTAAGAGATAGGAAAGTGTTACAGAAGAAGTTTCCCAAGACAAAAGCATTACTACTTGCAATAACATTAGTGAAGTCTGTTGTAAGCCGATGGGACAATTTAAATCAGCGTTCACCGATAAATGATTGTATACTTTTGCTTTCTTTCGTACAGAAAAGCTGAACAAATGTTTGGGGAGATGGAAGTCTGGAACGCCATATCTGAGCGTGATCGTCTCGAAATTTATGAAGATGTCTTGTTTTTTCTGTCTAAGAAAGAGAAGGTAACTTTCTTTCAAACTTATCTTTTCACTTGTTATCCGTAAATTAGTTTATACCTCTTAGTAAAGAAATCTTGCAAGCAGTGCAGTTCTGAGTGTTGTTCAGGGACAGGCAAAATGCTATACAGCAGGGGAGGAATCTGTAGGAAAGGCATGGAGAACCAAGTGGGTACATCACTGCATTAGTGTGAACCAGGTACTGCTTCCAGGTTACGGGTGAGTTTACCCTCTCTCCAAAGGGGGAGAGAGAGAGAGACAAGAACAGAAGGGTTGGAAGGTTTATCAGCTATGAGACAATAGAGAGAGTAGTTTTGGAGATCAAGATTTTTCTGAAAAACCACCCGTCTGAAACTGGGCAAGTGTGCTAGGAGTAGATTGCTCTTGTTATCAGTTCCCTAGTTCCTTGCAGTCTGCTGGTGGTCAAGGTGACCCCCTCATTTGACTCTGTATGGCAGATACAGTAGCAGTTTCTTTGAAAGGTCTTTGTTCTTATTGAGATATACTGCTGCTAATTTAGCAATGTGTTTAACTTTTAGTATGATTTTAATACATTCTATGATGGCTTTTATCCTGAACTGCTCTGAATCAGACTGTGGAACGCTCATGGGCTTGTTAGAAAGCTGTGTTTCCTTTAACCTCAGCAGCACCATACCCACTGTGAGGATCTGGCCTGAACTGTAGCTGGTCAGTTCATCTTCACTGCAACTTGGTAGTGATACTAGCATCACCATCATGGAGCAGATGGAAAACAGGCAATGAGAAGCAAATTGTGGAGCAAGACTGTTAGTGAAATTGATTTAAGTGAGACGAGTGTTAAGGTCCGCACTTGCTTGAAAAGCGAAACAAAGGGAAAGACGCCAGCCATCAAACAGCACTGCTGAAGAAATTGCCTATGGTCAGCACAAGTGGTTTAGATCCACTTTTCAACAGCACAGTGCCCAGTAGTACCTTGTTGCAGCACTGACTGTTTACTGAATGTACTGGCAGTTTCTTTGCAGTATCTCTAAAAGATGAGCACTGCTTCATGAGCTTTTCCCATCTATCAGGAGAAGTCAGAGATAATAGTACTGAAATGGTTTGTCTGTGGATGCAAGCAATAATAGTATATAAAAATTATTTGTAGGTCAAAATTGTATTATGTTGCTGTACACGCAGCCAAAAATTAATTTTGTGTTTTCTTGGAGGACAAACTTGAGGGGTCATGTATTTTTGTTTATACAACCTCAAATTTAACAAAAAAGTAATATGTATTTTCTCCGCAGGAACAAGCCAAACAGTTACGAAAGAGGAATTGGGAAGCTTTGAAGAACATACTAGATAACATGGCTAACGTCACTTACTGTACTACGTGGTCGGAGGCTCAGCAGTATCTGATGGACAATCCTACATTTGCAGAAGACGAGGAACTTCAGAGTATGTAAAAAGTCTGTGCGTTTCTCTTGGAAGAGGGAATGGATTTGTGTAGCGAGGACTCCTGACTGGGTACGGCTTGCTCTTGCCCAGTCCAGAGCCGCTATGACAGCTGCTGAGCAGCCCGTATAAAGGAGCCTTCTTGTTTGGTTCCCAGGAAACACATGTCAGCTTCAAAAATCTTTACTGATTAATCTTGATGATAAAGCAAAGGATACCTTTTTCTGGGGGATTGAATTGCCTTAGTAGTTGTTAGCCTTTGAAATTTGAAGAATTATTTGACAATGTAATCTGTTGCAAATACTTGCACTACCTTTTGCTAGACTGAGGTCCTACTGAGTGTATTTTGCTAGAAAAGTAATTCTTTTTACTCTTCTAGAGTAAGAAGGCAGTTTTTTCCATTATGAGCACGTTTTTCTTATAAATGAGTTGATCCTGTATTTTAAGAGCAGTATATGAATATACACAGCCGCAGCATTCGACAAAGGTGCTCTGTGTTCTTACCCCTGTCCTGTGTTTTTAAGATGCCTGTGGTAGTGCGGGGGGATGCACAAGTGCTCGTCTACAACACTTTTCTCGTAAAGGCTTCTGTGCTCTGTATTGGCAACGATCATTTATCCAGGTTGGGGGAGGTTGGTTTTTGCTGCTGCTCAGATCTTCATACATTTCAGTGCTCAATGAAATTACCGCTCACGGTAACAATTGGCAACCATTACCTGGTAGTAAGACAGTTTCTGCAGTTACTGTGAAGAAATACCTAATTTTTACTCATATCATTTTGTTGTTATCTGTTGCTAGACATGGATAAGGAGGACGCACTGATCTGTTTTGAGGAACATATTAGGGCACTGGAAAAAGAGGAGGAAGAAGAAAAACAGAAAAGTTTGCTGAGAGAAAGAAGGCGGCAGCGTAAAAATAGAGAATCTTTTCAGGTCGGTGGACTTTCTTTTTCTGTCCTAGATGTGTCATGATTAGATATTCTATATGGTTTTTTTATTTCTTAGGGTAGGGTAATGGGTGCATATAACGCGTCAGTTATCAGTGTTGTAGCGTTTTGTCCGCTGTATAATACATCTGTTTGACAGAACGCTGCAAGAGTAGGGGAAAGTAAGAGGAAACAGAATTGAATGGAAGTGAAATGCAATTGGAACATTGTAAATGGTGGATGGAGGCAGGAAGAAATGATGATGTGAAAAATGATTTTTCAATTGCATTTTAACAAAAATGGAATTCCAGTTATCAAAAGTATCCATTCCAGCCGCTAGCCAAGTAAAAGTATGATAAGCGACTACAAATTTCCATTTCACTTCTATTTTGCAGCTCTTCTTAGATGAACTGCACGAGCATGGACAATTGCATTCAATGTCCTCCTGGATGGAGTTGTACCCAACCATAAGCTCTGACATCAGGTTCACTAACATGCTCGGTCAGCCTGGTAAGAACACTGTCTCTTCTAACCCTGTAGAAAGTTAAAGTAGAGGTCTCGGATTTGGGGCAGAATAGAGCAGGGTTATTTGTATATTTTCTAAATATTTTTTAAAAATGCAGCTCTTTTATTAGAGCTAGCTTTTGACTTATCTAGTTTTTTCATCAGGATCAACAGCACTTGATCTTTTCAAGTTCTATGTTGAAGACTTGAAAGCACGTTACCACGATGAAAAGAAGATAATAAAAGATATCCTAAAGGTGAGAGGGGGGGGAAACGGCCCATTACGTGGTTTCTTCTTTTAATGCCCAATATATCATTCAAGTGACCTCTTTGCTACTGGGAGATGGGTTTTCACATCGCGTTAATGTCATGTGCATTAGCACTGAAGGGAGAGTTCCTGACTTACCTGATGCCAAAGAAGCAATTTTCTTACAGGATAAAGGAT
This sequence comes from Stercorarius parasiticus, assembly GCA_013396915.1. NCBI lineage: Eukaryota > Metazoa > Chordata > Aves > Charadriiformes > Stercorariidae > Stercorarius > Stercorarius parasiticus. The sequence goes on from VWZL01005756.1 coordinate 587,175, forward strand.
TTGTGGTTGAAGTGAATACTTCTTTTGAAGATTTTGTTACGGTCATCAGTTCAACTAAAAGAGCTACTACTTTAGATGCGGGAAATATCAAGCTGGCTTTCAACAGTGTAAGTATTAATGTATAGGAATGTTCGAGAAGTTATAATGGGAAACCTGTAGTAAAAACTAGAATTGGCACTTACTTTCACGGTAGTGCTATGACTGCTTTCATCATATTTGAGAGAGATGCTGTGCTTTAGAGTTGCTTATCCTGATATCAGTTCCCAAAATAAAGATTGCAGAGGTATATCTTTATTCAAAACATAAACATTTCATTGACAGATTCTGTGATGGGAATTAAGTCATATTCTCTCATTTATATGTAACTTCTCTCCTGAGGGATATTTTTCTGTGTGCGTGTGTGTGTGTTTCTGAAGTTCGGGCTTGCATGATGTATTATCTCTATTTTAAATTCTGTTTGAGAATCCAAAGCAGTTGCATGCTTTAAGAATAAGTAAGTGGTTAATTCTCGGGTACGCCCAACTGACGAATAGAAAACTCTAAAGGTGAACTGTTGTTGGGCTTTCCAAAAAATTGCATTAAACTGAATTATTAGTTTTCCATTTTGGTATCTTTGAAATGATCTTACAACTTTCGTTTGATACAGCTGCTGGAAAAGGCAGAAGCCCGTGAAAGAGAACGGGAAAAAGAAGAAGCTCGCAAAATGAAGCGGAAAGAGTCCGCCTTCAAGAGTATGTTGAAGCAAGCTACTCCTCCCATTGAACTGGACGCTGTCTGGGAAGATGTATGTATCATCACCTGGTTATGAAAGTCTTCCCAAATATTTAACAGGCTGCTGCATGCGAAGGCTTTTATAAGGAAACCTGGATTCTCTAAGCACTTAGTGTTTCTGCCTATATAACTTAGACCCATAAAAATTGTCCTGTCGTTTCTTCAGTAAAGTTTGAAATTTGATGTGAATAACCTCATTCTATTGATGCATTTGAATACAATTTGAAACAAAACCAAGAAAACCCTAAACCCAACCAACCAAAAAAAACCCCCACAAAAAAAATCTAATCGCACAAAGTCCCCAAACGTAATTTAAACGGAGATAAAGCACTCTGCTTCGTCACAAGTCTGTAACTTTTTTTCTTTAAAAAGAAAAAACTTCAGCAACCTTTCCTGTCAAAGCGTACTTTGTATAAAAATCCATGTTTTAACAAGGTTAAATGGCACATGCAGGAAAAAATGGCCCGATTCTGCCTGCCTCCGTCGGTTACAGTTGTACTGCAGGTCGGTTTGGTCGTGAAGCTGACAGAAAAACAGTTCAGCCTTGGGACAGTACAATGGCTTTTTCAACTGCTGAAAGTGTCTTTTTTATTGTTACTATTTTTATTTCCGAGTGGCTGTGTTTCATATCAGTATTTCATTGCTACCTTTCTTACAGATCAGAGATAGATTTGTGAAGGAACCAGCATTTGAAGACATCACTCTGGAGTCCGAAAGAAAAAGAATATTTAAAGATTTCATGCATGTACTAGAGGTAATTATTACTTTCTTTTTACCTGATTAGAGAATATACAAAAAAAATTCTTAGTTGATTGGCTCTTAAATTGTATGGGAAGAGAGCAGGATTTAAGAGAATCGTGCCGATATCCATTACAGTGGACATTCTGTGTTACCGAAAAGTAACGGATGTTAAAGCCTCGCCTTGAAAGCAAGGAACTGAAGAAGGATGTTACCGTTACTTGATACTATCTGATGCACAGTTCTTCTAATCTGCTTCCCTGCAATAATTTCCGGAACGTAACATCAGCATTTCCTGGTTTATTTTAGAAAAGTTGTTTATTGCTGTGATTTCGTACAAAAAGTGAAGAAATTGGAAAGGGAACTTCTGCAGTATTTTATTCACTGGAACTTTAAGAACATACTAAGCTCTGCAGATATAATTTTTTTTTTTTTACTGTAGCCAGTTTTTTGCTGATGTGCCAAAGGGATGATGTGGTTTAGTTTCATTCTTAACTTTTAGATGGGCCGCAGCAAGAGTTACGTCGCTGAAGTTTTGACAAGTTGTTCTTGTTGAATAAGGTGCTGTTTTCTCCTAGGTAATGTGAGATTTGATTTTGCAGCACGTGCTCTTTGGGTTCTTCGTTTCATTTTCTGGAGTTTTTAAGAGTTTTTAAAATGGCTTAATTTCAGAATTTCAGATTTGGCAAAGCAAGGTATGCAGTGTGTTCTAGACTGTCTTGAGCAGGGCCTTTAATTGGAAGCATTGAACCAGGGATCCGGGTACTGGAAGCTGTGTGCGTCCATGCCCAAAGCTGTGTGCCTCCTTGCCCTTAGGTGCTTGTTATTACAACTTCAACATGGCAGGACTGGTAGCTCTTTATGGGTTTTGACACAATAAATGCGTGATTTTTATTTTTTTTTAACCCCTGCTAGCCGTAGATGTCTTTGTGGATGACGAGAAACATCATTACAGATCTTGCTGTGCCCAACAGACGGATTATAACATTTTTGCCTTCTCTTGTACTCTAGCACGAGTGTCAGCATCATCATTCAAAGAACAAGAAACATTCTAAAAAGTCTAAAAAACATCACAGGAAGCGATCACGTTCTCGTTCGGTAAGGTGTTTCCTGGCGTCTTAAAATCCACTTCTGTGACTATTGATAATGCTGTCGTCTTGCTAACCACGTTGGCTTTGTATCTGAAGGGCTCAGAGTCAGAGGATGATGATAGCCATTCAAAGAAGAAAAGGCAGCGTTCAGAATCTCGATCAGTTTCCGAGCGGTCTTCCAGTGCAGAATCCGGTATGAGATTTATTTGTTTATTTTTGAATTAGTGTTGTGTTTTATCGCTGGGTCTTTACCATTTTATTGATGTATTTTTGTTTCTTCCTGTGTCTGCAGAGAGAAGTTACAAGAAGTCAAAAAAACACAAGAAAAAGAGCAAGAAGAGAAGACATAAGTCTGTAAGTGCAGTTAACTTTGAGTTGACTAATGAAAAACTTGACACGCTATGGTCTCAGTAATCCTCTTCGGGTCTCTCTAATCATCCAGCTGTCTTTGCAGTAGTGACTGCGTGAGGTCAGGCTGGAGGACAGGTACTGGTAATGTAGTAACTTTCTGTTGCGTGTACCTTAATATCAAACCGTTTAAGACTGCTAAATTTGTGGGGTTTAACTGCAACCCTTCAGGCAGGTGTAAAGGACTGCACTAGTAGCCTGGTATTTGCTGTTTATTGTGGCACATCTCGGCATTTGCTTTTACTGTGGAGAGCTGGGAAGAATCCCAGCCATCTTTTCCTTTTGCCTTATGCTGAGCATCGTTCCTTTTGTCTGCGTGAGCCTCAGGGTTGCGTTAGAAGCTCTGGTACAGAATGCACTGAGGCATTAAAAGGCCCAGAAAAGAGGAGAAAGAGCTTTCGTTCTGTGTCTCCGTTGGGGCCAAAGAGTATGATTTTTTTTTTTTTTTCCTGGGTAAAGAAAGAAGTTTGAGTCTCTGAACTCATCTTGGCTGCAAAACTCTTCAATTCACTCTTCTGTTTCTGTGATTTCTGAGCAGTTAGCTGTGCCCTTCAGTGGGCAGTGTTCCCAAGGAGGGGGATGTGGTTAACCGTTGAGTAAGATTCTAGTGCGCAAAGAGGGTCACAAGCTCAGCAACCCTGGGATGAGACGTGGAGTAAGATCACAGTCCTGCCACCTAACCCCTCGCAGTAGGGTTAATACCCAGGAAAAGCCCAGCAGCTTTGAAGCACTCGAGTATGGCCAAGCAGCCATGTAACGCAAAGTTTCCCAGATTTCACCCTTTCCGGAGATCTTAACGAATGGATTTGTGCAGAGACTTGTTGTATGGCATTCAGCATGTCCCATCTTTGCATGCGCTGAGAGTGGTGACAGTTCTGTATTGAACAAACCTCTCTCCTTTTCTTTTCAAATCGCTTCAGTAACGTCTTTGCATCATTTAGTTCTGCAATGGTTAACAGGGTGTGCTGGATTAATAACCACTTGAGGCAGATTTTCTAATGTGGTCTATATTGAAATGAAGTCCGACTTTTCTGAGGTCTGGTTATTCTGTCACTTAATGTCTAATATATTTAATATTAATCTTTAATATTTCCCCCTTTATTTACTCAGGATTCACCAGAATCGGATATTGAACGAGAAAAAGACAAAAAAGAAAGAGAGCGAGAGAGCGAAAAGGATAGAGCTAGACAAAGATCTGAATCAAAACATAAATCTCCTACTAAAAAAAGACCTGGAAAAGATTCTGTAAGCTTTGTTTCCGTTTTATCTGATGCTTTGGGCTTGTGTGTCAGCGGGATGCTGTAGTACAGTGCGCAAGCTTTACAGGTTTACCCTAAGTAAGGTGCTAAAGCTTTACTTATGTTCCATGTACAGATAAAAAAGGACCAAATGTTCAAGCAGAGCTTAATCATACGGATCCTCTGCCCTCGTGTAGTGTTTTCTTACCGAAGTGTGAAATTACTGTTTGATTTTACGGGCAGACGTGGTGCTGAGGGACGTGGGTTAGTGCTGGTTTTGGCAGCGTTAGGTTGATGGTTGGACTCGATGATCTTGAAGGTCCCTTCCAGCCATGACGATTCTATGATTAAATGCTATTTATTGTTGCTGGTTGACGTAAAGTACGAATGAGGCACGTTATTTTGTAGACGGTACCGAAGCTGGGTCCATACTCTGACAAAGCAGCATGTATGACTAAACGGCCAGGCTTTTTTCCATCCAATGGGCCAGACTGATCTCAAAAGCACTGAACAGCACAGCTGCTTAAACATTTGGGGGGCCAGGTGGCACCCGCACGCCGGAATTTTGGTAGTTGCGGTGCTGGGCTGGTGCCGGGCTGACGGGGAGAGAAAATCTTAGTGCAACAAAGTTCCACAATTGTTGCACTTTTCAAGCCGGGAAATGTTTGTGGCTGCTGTCCTGCTCTTGCTGTGATGCTGCTCTGTGTAACCTGTTTTGGAAGGGGCTTACAACAGTATTTTCGAAGACACATAGAAGTGTTGGAATGAAAAACATGAACTTCTTTTGGTTCGGCATCTTTGGGGTCTCTCCGGGGGGGAATTACTTGCCTCGCTCTGGTTATTTCGGTTGCGCTGGTGGCGGTGTCCTGGATAACGCCCCGCACCTCCCACCTTCCCCGAGGAGATGGGAGGGCGGGTGTCTGCTTTTTATATTATCTTCAAATAAGCTGCTTTGCCCTCCACATGCCTTTGAAAGAAGCAACTGCATGGCCTAAGGCGGGCAGCTTCTGTTGAGAGCGGGGACTGAGGCGTGGGTAAGCAGAGGTGGTCTGCAGGAGCCCAGCTCCGCTCGCGCTGCCCTCCCTGCTTCTGGCTGCCGCGCTGGGGGTCCCCGAGCAGGACGCGGGCAGCCTCCCGCGCCCTGTGCCCCCACCTGCTCCTGCCGGGGGCTCTCGGGGCGACGCTGGGCACGGGCTGCGCCGCCCCCGGGCCAATACGGCACGGAAACGCATCGTGCTTAGCAGTAACCTCGCTTCTCTCCGCAGGGGAACTGGGACACTTCCGGCAGCGAGCTGAGTGAAGGGGAGTTGGAAAAACAGAGGAGGACTCTTTTGGAACAACTGGATGAAGATCAATGAGAACATTATTTATACCAAATATGTTTACATTGTGGCATAATAAAAGAAACCAATGTCTAATTCAGGACGTGGGTTCTGATATCCTGAGTTCCATTGTTGAAGTAACAGTGGCTTTTAATTTTACCACATAAATACATTCTCAAGTACTATTATTACAGGCCTGGCATCAAATCTAGAAACCCGAATGAAATTCCGAGTGCAAAGCTGTCCGTCCTGGACCTGCCCGGCAGCACGGGTGCCCTCCGAAGGCAGCACGGGCGCCTCTGTGCCCCCTGGATTTGTCTGCAGGCCCCGGGAGGCGTTGGCACCTTTCTAGCAAAGCATCCCTTCAGTACGGTCCTTCCTAGAAAGGCATTAACGCGGGCTTTCCCGGCCGGCGAGGCAGATAACCTTTCATTTTTTAGAGAGATTCTTAATATAGTTCCTTGTGGTTTAATTTGTTTTATGGATTTATTTTTTATTTTGGAAAGGGGAAGGCAACGGAAGGGGAGTGATGAATCCATTGCTTGATCTGTACTGCAAAAAAAATAGCAGATGTTGGAATTGCTCTTCTGTGAACTGCGCCACTGGCCAAACCGATGGTGAGCTTTTGTACGGAACAGGAGATTTGATTCCTGGCTGAGATTTGTGTCTAAGAACCGTCTCGGAAGGAATTATTACAGTAAATTTTCAAAGCCCTGGAAACGCGGTTGCTGGGAATGGGACCGGCCCCTGGTTGCGGTGTCGGCAGAGGGCTGCGTTCCCCTGAACCCCGAGCCGCGCCAGCCACGGGCGCCATTCCAGTGTTTCTCTTCACAGGGAGAAAATTTAAAAACAAAAATCCAATTGTAACTGCATTTCAATGTATTGCCTTAAGACCCTGCTGAAGAATGTCCCACCCGGTTTCACCGGGAGCCGCGTCTGCAACAGGGGTGTTGGCCAAACCCTTACCCCGGGAGAAGGAAGAAGCTGATGCGCCGTCTCTCTCCTTTTTGGTAGCCTCTGGCCAGTGGGGGAAGGTTCCGCCGGCCCCGCCGTGAGCCGCCTGCGCAAACCTCGCTGATGGGAATATTTTTGTACATTTTTATCAATTATTAAACCTTGTCTTCTAGTGTGTACTAGTATTTATTTCTGGGTTTTAAATACTCTGTACAGCTCTGATAAATGATTACGGTCTTGTGGTTGGTGGATTTAAGCAACGTCTGCGCTCACAAAAACTATTTGAAGATTTATTTAGAGTTCAGTTTCCTTTTCAGTGCATTTTCTCCTAACAGATGGCAGCCGTTACTAGTGAATAAATCCCCGAAAGGTCCAATTGATGCAGCGCGTGTTCTTGTGGGGGCGGTTCCGTGATTCAGGCTTCTTAAGGATGCTATTTGAGATGGGAATTAGTCACTTGAAATGCGGCTGCTGGCTGGACGGGGCTGGACCGTGCCCTCTTTGGGGTGGGATTTGGGGGATGCTGAGAGCAGGCGCCGCTCCTGGCGTGTTCCTGCAGCGCCTGGTCGTTGCTCATCGCCTGTTACTTTGGGGAAAAAACACCTGAGTTTGGTCAAACAGATAATTTTTTTTTTTAATCCAGTGGTGCGTTCAGTGTCAAAACTGGGGAAGCTGCTGTAGCGCTGGCAGGGGCTTCGTTCCAGGTTCCCCCCATAGCAAGCGGCTCCTCCTGGCGCGGCCGGAGCTGGGGCTCCCCACACGCAGCTGAGACTTCAAATACGTGTTTTACTGACCTTGTAAATCCACCTTCCTGCTTTTGTAGTTTAAAAAGGAGATGAGCGGCTCACGTAGCAGATAGCGATGCCCAAGCGGAAAACAGAGGAAGGAATGGTTTAGAGAATGTGACGTGAATTGTTAATCATTTCATAGCTGGGTTTGGCGTGGCTGCAGCGCAGGGCCAGGGCAGCGCCTGACAGCTCACGGGGGCTTGCAAATGCTACAACTGCTGTACAAGCTTTTGTTATTGCCTTGCATTCGCGTAACTTGCATAAGGAAAAAAAAAGCGTTTCTAAGTAAATATTACTTTTGAAAGGTTTGCCTTTATTTTTCCATTAAAAATAAAAAACTGTAAATGTAAATTATTCTAATGGTTTTGGGGTTTTTTTTTTTTATTTCTTAATTAGATCTTGCAAAAGAAATGCATCGTAGCAGGCGCCTGCTTTCAAATCAGCCCTGGCAAGGCCTAAGTTAGTTTTCAAGGGAGATGAGCGCAGGCTCTTTTTGCCTTTTTTGTAGTTTTGTGTTTTTCCTCCTCTTTCCCATTTTGCAGCCTCCTCTCCTGGCGCTGCCCCGGTGCTGGGGTGACAGAGCCGCGGTGCCCGTGTCACCCAGCCCTCCCCTTGCACGGTGCCCCCGTCCCCCCTGCCTGGCCGGCACAGTGCACCTCTGCGCTGCATCGCTGTACTGCGGCCTTGGAAAGGGTTTTTAGCACGATATTGGTTATTTTTAAGTGTTAATGGTGTCTATCAGTCATGGTGTTGAAATCTGATTGTATTTGATTTGCTGTTTTGCACAGCCCTTGCGCAGCTCACTGTCCCCTCTGTCACGGGTTTGTTCCAGTCCCCCCCCGCCCCCCGCAAGCTCCCTTGGTCTGATTTTTGTTAAACCCTTCTAAAAAATTAAATCTGAATTTTGGCTAAAGTATGAAGTTGTTTTCTTAAAATTTAGGACTTAAATATTTGTACTGTTGGGTTTTTTTATGCCGAACTGCTGATGGCCGCTCGCTGTCCCAGGGAGGGTCGGCACCTGCAGCAGCCGGCGGGGCCGAGGTCCCGCAGCACCGCACGCCTCCTGCCACCAGCCAGAACTGGCCCCACGACCTCCTGCCGGCCCGGCTGTGCCCCAGCGAGGCGGAACCTGGTGTTATTTGGCGTCAAAACTGGGTGCGAGTCGCCGGCGGCGGAGGGCGGGGAGTGACCGCCGGGAACTCACTGCCAGGGCAGCCTCGGGGGTCCCTTCTGTCCCTTCCCCAGCGCCCACAGCCCAGAGGATGCCACTTCAAGGGGAAAAAAACCCCAACGGGCTGCATTTACAGATGCCGAGTGATCGGATGCACAAAAGCAAAGAGTGAGTGGTTTTAAAAAATAACAGAACCCCCCCCCCAAACCAAGCCAGCCCTGGGGGGTCGCTCTGCTGAACGCTCCAGGTGTTCACCTGCAACATACCACTGCTTGTGGGGAAAAAAACCCATAAAAGTGCCCCAAAAAGCCCCCTCTGGCTTCCTGCGTAGTAGTGTAAATAGTTTATTTGATCTTATGGCAGGAACAGACCAGGATAGTAACATGAACTGCTTTTATAAAACACTTCTAATATTGCTAAGAAGCAGGTCTATTACTAGAAAAATATTAAAGAGAACATGCCAGCGTTATATTTAGTTGTAATGATAATTTTTGTCTTCAATTAAAAAAATACCTTCGAGCTTAAGAATGTGAGAGCTAGTGCTTTTAACCATTTGCCGAACAACTTATTAAATTAATTGTCAACTTTTCTTACGCGGATTCAAGTCCTCTTCTGTCACGGTCGGTGAAGAAGGAGGCGATGTGGCATGTTCTCTTTAGCGTGTCAGGTACGCGTGGCTGTAAATGCAAGAGGGTGGCAGTTTTTAAAGTCAACTTCCTGTAAATAGGCAAGCAGAGGTCAACGTGGTAACTTTGAGCCCCAAACTGTCCATTTAGTTAAATATAAAAACAAAAACTATAAGTTAAAATAACATTCAGATTGTATAGCACAGGCTGATGCATTTTTTTTTTTTTTTAAACAATATTTACAATATTACCCGGAGGCTGAAGTGGGAATAAAAGAGAAGTGTAAAAACCATAAAAAACTGCACCAATTTTGTAGCAAAATATCTGTACATTTAAAAACAGATTATCATATAACTACACATTATCCAAGAAAAAAAAAAAAACAAGGGACCTTCACCAGTGGTTCACGTAAGCACAACGTAAAAGAAAAAGAAATTCAGTGGTTAAATACTATACAAGAAATTTTACAATTAACATACTGACGCAGTGAGACCAGGACAGGTAAGCTGGAAGCAAAATGCATCTGGGAAAAGTACAAATTTCTCTTCCGTCCAGTTGGTCGCCGCCGAGAAGCTGGCGTGCGCTGCCCGCACCAGTTTGGCGGCGTTTTGCCGCGCTGGGATACTGGTGCGCAGCAGCAGGGGCTGGGGCCGGGGGTGGGGGGGTGTCACTTTGCTAAAAGTGAGTCTCGCGTCCCTTTTTAAGCTTTAAAAATGCAACGTACAACCTACAACCTCTCGGGATTTTCAGGCCGGGCTTCCCTTCGCTGCCCCAGCGGGGAATTGGGATTGTCCGAGGAACTGGAGCCGGCGCGGGGCGTTGCTCCCCCGGCGCAGGGCACGGGATGCTTCTCTGGGCGAGCGACTGAGCGGCAGCGCGCCTCGGACTCCTAATACTGATTACTGAGATGTTAATACCTTAGTGCTAATTAATAAATAGGCTGTTATTTGAAAGCTGCCTCCAGCTGAAGAACGCGGGCCGTGCCTTGGCCACCCCCGTGCCCAATGGCACAACCCCCGGGTGACGCCTCCTGCTCCACCGCATGTGATCACCGACGTCCGTGGAACGATGCTGGGAGGGGGTGTCTGTGGGCGGTGGGGAAGGTACGGGTCTCCTCTTGGCATTAGTTCCGTATTATATATATAGAAAGCCCTTAAATGTCTTCCTTTTTAAAAAAACAAACAAACAAACAAAACAACCCACACAGAAGGCAGTAAGTGCAGCTGAAGCCAAGGTTACTCCTCGGCGGCCAGCGGGGGAATGCATCGAGAAGCAGAGCACGTCCAATACCACCAGTTTACAACCAGTCGGGATGCAGGTCAGGTCCGCAGGAGACCAGTCGCTGAACTTTTCTA
>VWZL01005756.1:597671-613425 GCA_013396915.1 Stercorarius parasiticus
CCCCCGCCCCCCCAAAAGAACCCTCACAACATGTATTTTACATTTTGGTTAAAAATACTGAATAATGTATTGGTGTAAAAAGATACCCAATCAAATCAAGTCCTATTGCTTTGATTAATTTGAGCAGGTACTTCAATTTTAGGCACTTGTTAGCTACGGTTGAGTGGAGAGCCCAGCGCTGACGTTCCTATGCATTTTTCTAGGTCTTCGAGCCCTTTAGAAGGTGAATTTTACTGTTCCCAAGGCTGTAAGCGAGCGGCAGAAGACAAGAGTTGCCAGGGACAAGGTCTGATTCGAGCACCCCCTTTTCCTCGCCGCCCGCAGGCCTCCAGCTCACATGGTGATCTCCGCACCGTTGGCAGAGCGCAAGTTCTGATCATCAAAGCGCCGCCGGACGCTTCTCCTCACCGCGTCGGCCCGTCGGTACGGCTGGTTTCTAAGATCTGGGGAAGGAGAGGAGAGCGGCGTTGGTCAGCAGGCAGGGCTCGCCCCCGCGCACGCACCCGCACACAGACACCCACGCAGCCTAGAGAGGGGACAGTCCTGCTGGAAGCCAATCAAAGCAGCTTGTGGTAGGAACAGGAGAAGGGGCTTCGACCCAACGAGAGCGGGAGGGAGCAAATGCCGACGTGCCCTTTTGCTACGCGCCCAAGCAGCAGGTAATACTGGTGAAATGCGCCGAAATGCTGGTGGAACTAAATGGAGTTCTGCCCTCCAGTTCGCGTGAGCGTCTCCCCGCCCACGGGGTGCGAGTGTTCATCAATGGCCACGGGGACGGCACCAGCGACTGAAACCGGTCTGCCTGACCCGTGCCTTGGTCCTCCCTGCAGCCTCCCAAGGAGCTTTCTGGAGCGGGAGGAAGCTCACGGGAGATGTGTGACCCAGCGTTTGGTGACACACGGGTGGCTCTCTGCTCCCCAAATACCCCCTGAGTCTGTGTGTCTATGACTGAAAGAGGGGCCCTGAGCAAAAGCAGCTGGTCCCCTGCGACCGGCTGGCAAAGCCCCGGCTGCCATCCTGCCCCGCTGCCACCAGCTCGCCCGGCTGCGGAGATGCTGCGTTAGACAAGGCAGCGGAGCCACCAACCCCCTCCCTCGTCCTCCTCTTCCTCCTCCTCCCGGCCGGCAGCAAAGCCCGGCCTGACCCGCTCTGCTGCTGCTGCTGCTGCTGGCGCAAAACACGCAGAGGAGGGAACACTGCGCATGCGATGGATCGAACAGCGGAGAAAGCTGGAGATGGACGTGCTGATGAAAGCCTGCGTTACATGTGCTGTTACATGGGTTACACGTGCTGTTACATGTGCGGCTACGACATAACGAGCACACTTGGTACACCTGAAGACTACTCCGAATTAAAATATTTCTCTCCTGGAAAACAAATTTGCGTTGGACTGGGCAAACCCTCCCTCAAATTCCCTGACTGACTTAATGTCCCGGTTTAAATACAGCTCCCAAACTTCTCCGCTCCTGGTGTACCCCAGCAGAAGGTGCCTCTGCTCGAGCTGCTGGTTGTCCATCGCTAACGTCCCGTTCGGTGGCCGCAGCAGGACCGAGACGGGGCAGCAGAACATCCAGGGAACTATGGGGCTGGAATAACCTGGGGAGAAGAACGGCTATCTCGGGCTACGCTTGGAAGAAAAAGGGCCAAAACGGAGAGAGTATGAAGACGGCCACCAGCCCACGGCCTGCGGATCCCCCACACCACAGAGGGTGGAAATAATGGGTCTCAGTCCCCACGGGCCCTGGGGCTCTCACCAGTATTACGCTCAGCCACATCTACCCACAGGCTGCCTGGCATACAGAGAGAGGAGGAAGCTAAGTAAAAAGTGATGCTTGCCAGCTCTGTGTATCCTCCACCACCGGTGTGCTAGAAGAAATCCTTACCCTCGAGTGAACATTTGGAAATTTAGTGATATTATTCTTCTTTAGGGCTAAACAGAAAAAAAAACAAAAACAAAACAAAACACAAAATGATGGTTAAGTAAAAAAATGGGATGGAAAATGAAGAGCAAGTCAACTCAGCGTTCACAACTCCCAGGCACGGTGGCAAGAGGGGAAAGGCCGAGGTGGGAGAGGAGGTTAGACGTGGAGAGGACAGGACAGGACAGGACAGGAGGGCCACCCTCGCCTCTCGCTAACCAGATTCCAAGCTGCTTTGAAGATTGGCTCCAGGAAGGTAACACAGCAAGTTAACTCGAAAGAGCAAATAACCGTCGAGCTGATTATATAGTTTGCGATTTTATTAGAAGCATTCATAAAAATACATATCACAAAAGTCAAACACTGTTGTCTTCTTAAGCCGCTGGGTCCTTAATTCAAGACAACAGTGTCAACAGACATGCTGGTTAAACACACCCTTCTTACGCTTTACACCACACGATGTAAATTGCTCAGTTCCATGTCAAGCTTTTTGCCGTGACAGTTTCTGTGGTTCTGAGGGTTCCCCGGCTCCGCTCCTTCCCTCTCCCCCCGCTGCCGTACCCAGCCCTTCCCCAGCACCGCACAAAGCCCCAGGGAACTGGAACCCGTGGGTGCTCACTAAAAATCTCCGATTTTGCTCAGATAACGTTGGCATGGAACTGAAGAAAGTTAAATATGGATGTGACCGAATGAGAAAAGATTTTATGCTGTTCATTGTATCCCGTCTCTCACATGCAGACATGCAGGTGCTGGTTAAAAAGTCTAGAACAGAACATTCCTCGCAGAGGACGTACGTTATTACAGACAACCCTTCCACGCCAGAGAGCGAGCCCCAGGAGAGTCCCCCTTCGTTCATGCAGCCCGTAATTTCGCTTTGGCATACAGCTGATGGATTACATGCATTTTCCATAGGCAGTCTGGCATACAGGGAGAGATCTGTAGGCCAGAAGAGATGCCATAGAAAAGCCAAGTGAACCGTCACTTTTTGACCGCATTTGATCTCCTCAGCCTTGTGAAACGGCAGGAAACCTGCACCGAATCCACTGTGACGCCCACCACTTGCTGTTCTATGGCACTTGGCAGGAGAGATGCCTTTGAAACGCAAGGATGGCCAAAAGCATCAAGCGCAAAGTCGATGGGATGGAATCTAAAGTTACTGAAACACGAGAACATGCAACAGAGGTGACACAAATACAACTGCAGGTGGACGCCGGACATTACTACACACTCAACATTCACATGATCCTGGCTGAGGTCCGTACAAATGGAGAAGTGTCAAAAATCTACAGCAACCTTTCTTTTGTCTAAGAGCATCAGATGTGAAAGAGGAATAGTTTAGTAATGGAATTCCTCAGTGAGAACAGGTTCGCAGAAAAACCGAGAGCCCCGCTTGGCGGTTCGAGCGGTAAAGGGCACAGTCTTCAGCACTGCATGGGAATAACAACAGCCAAACAGACAAACAGAGCCGTGAGAAGCCGATCTGTCGCATTAGTACAGTGTTAGTGCTCGGTTACGGACACCCAGGGACGGTTTCATGCCTTCCAACCAGCTGCCTAATCCCACTGCACTCCAGCAGGCTTCGGCAACCAGGCAGTTTGAGTAAGTCTGTCTTATAGTACCTCTTTTTCAATGGTTTTGAGGGACTACTGCTAAACGTGCTCCAGAAAAGGGCGTGCTGTCAGACAGGGCTCTCCTCCGGATCAGCAGAGCTCTCCTCTGCATCTGACAAGGCACTAGCCAATTTAAAACCACAATTTCCGTCATTTCCATACCATTAACGGAGATCTCATGGGCCGTATTCAACTGACCTCCGTCCCACCTGACCTTCTGTGCCTAACCTTTATTATTACATGGCTTGAGGCCCCCAGAGACACCCCCGTAATGGGAATTGCGAGGCACAAGACCACAGGAAATGTTTAATTGGAGCCTGGCGCTGCCTGCACTGCTCTGCCTTTTGCGTGTGGATGGTCCACTGCCACACCAGCTCTCTCTCCCGCAGAGCAGGAGAACCACTTCACCAATTAAACAAGCTTCCAGGGGTCAGAAGGAGTTGTAGTAGCAGTAACAGATTAGATATTATAGCGGCTCTGCCCCTTACATAAAGAATATTATCTTAGGAAGCTATGAATCGAGTTTAAAAAGAGTTGTGAAAGCTTCAAGGATTCCGGCCCTGTCATCTAGTTGGGCAAAAATTCCCTGGCTTTCCTTAGTGAGTGGTAAAACAGCTCTCCTCCCCTCCTGCAGGAAAAACTCCTGTGGAAAACATTCAGGAGCAGCAGCCCAGGAAATTCTGCCCAAAGACCTTTTTTTTGAGCTTCTGTGCAATGGAAACAAAATACTGTAAAGCTATCGAAGAGTTAAAATCAGGTTCCTTTCACACCACAGGTGAAGAACGTGCAGTAAAATGGAATTACTGCAATCAGAGCAGCTGTAGAGATTAAAAATGATTTGACTCCTGAGCAAAATGCCGTTTAGAAGGCAGCTCTTTTTATCAGCAAGTATCTGCACCAAAGTCCTGACTGTCCCTGGCTACGACGGCGGGTTGTGCCCCTCTCCCTCCAGCCCCGGGCTGGACTCTGTGCAGACTCTGCCCACCAAACTGAGCAGCAGTAAAACCAGAAGCAGTTTCGGGCCATAAATCATTCAGGCTGGACTAAATGATTTGCTGTAACTGTGCAATAATGTGGTGCAATTACTGTTAGTACATTTTAATGAAAACGTAAGGCTCTTAATAATGTTAAACGTCCGTCATTCATTCAATTTACGGGGAAAAAAAAACGTCTCTGGGACAAAGATTTGCAGGGCATGCACATCCCCAGCGGAGCACCCGCTGAGATCAGGCACTGAACTGGCTACTCTGAAGGTCAGCGACCGAGCCCGTCCCCACATGCTGGAAGAGAAGAACTAAGAAACAGAGCGTGTGCCCGAGGTCTGCGCACGCGGCCTCGGCAGCGGACACGTGCAGGCAGGTTACCGGGGTTTGTTTGTTCCACACCATTAGCAAAAGTTTCTATACTTGATCCGCATCATATCAACAATGTCCTACGCTCTGCTCGACTAACACTTTTTTAAGAAGTTCACGAAGCACTTACAATAGCTACTAGGCAGCTAAACGTTTTTATCCTTTGTGAAAGGGCCTCAGATTAGGGAACAAAAGGCGTTTACCTGTTATAATGTCTTCAATAGCACCGTCCTTCCCTTCGTACACATGCCTGTTATCCTTGACTTGCCGCCGTCGGAGCTCTGCAATCAGCTCCTGCTGCTGCCGCTTTGTTTTATGTGAAGGAGACTGAAAGCGAAGAAGAGAGGACGTGGAAGGACTGAAGAAGAGAGGACCCTGCTCCTCTCTTCCTGAACACGAAACACCAGGTGATCCCACCGGGAGCAACCAGCAAACAGCAACTGCCAGTCTTCTGCCCAATTTTGCAAGATGGGGAAAACACACGCGTGCAGTTATCTCACGTCCCATGGAGAGGACGGGCAGGGCCGCGAGTTAACCTGGCTGCCAGGCTGCTTTTCTTTCTTACATTTGTAATCTACTTCCAAGCCTGCTCATCGCTTGGAACTGGAGCTCCAAGCTCTTACCTCTGAAAGGCACTAGGGGAACAAGGAGAAAGGGCTCTCCTTCCCAGGGAAAAAGCTTGGCTGGGATTAAAGATCCCAACAAGAGCTGGGGGAAGCGGCACCAGCCAACAAAGTGGCTGTTTTGGAGCCATGGGAATCTTTCTCTATCAAATCTAAAGTGTTACCTCAGAAAAAAAAGAAAACATGCCAGGAAAATTCCTATAAAATGATAAGGTGGGGCTCAGTCCTGCTGCCATGCAGGGTATGGAGCTGGAGGGATCTGGGAAGGGCCTGTGGAGGATGGTTCCTTGTCCCTGTGAGCAACGGGAGGCTCCGCACACTGAACACCGATGGGGTTTTATCAGATACAAGGCCAGAGAAGAACAAAGTTTAGCTAATGGCAATGTGGCCAAGATGGTTTTCTATCTGTTCAGCTTCTCTTAATTTCACAAACTTCAGCAGCAGCAGAACTATACACCGTAACTCTTTCAGCTTATTTCAATTTTCTCCACATAAGGAAAAAAAACTTGCAGCGACTCTTTTTCTAGGCAACCATAAGTTGGGCAACCGAAGTTCTTACACAGAGCTGAGGTTTCTGAACTATCAGGAAAACACACGAACACGATGGCTCCTGCCTGTGAGACTGATCTGTTTCCTACCTTTTGGTCTTGTTGCTCCATCAATGCTTCCTGCTCCATAAGTTTTTCCATTAAGGCCTGCTCCTGTTTTTTTCTCAACTCATTCTCCTCTTCTGCTTGCTATTTGTCACAAAAAAAGCACAGGTTAGAGCTTCCCATTGCTATAGGGAACCTAAACATTACAAATGAGTAATGCTATCAGTTGCTACCACGGGGCTTTCCAAGGACACAAGATTAGGTGGAGCAATTTAGCCGCCTCTGGACAAACTGGGCTGGGAGAGACCTTCCCCAGTCGCACAAACCACCCTCTCCCAGTCCCAAAAATCAGGGTTAAAGGTGCAAGCGGCCGCCCAGACATTCAATTTCTGAGGATTCCTCCAGCATCTCAGACAGACGTGTTGTCTTTCAGCCCTGGAAATAATCCTAAAACAACTATTTGTGCTGCCCCGGGCCGGTTTTGCTGTCGGGGATGGCTCACATCATTGTATCAAAGCTAGAGGGAGCCACAGGCCGTTTTGTTGGGAGCCCGGAGTCACCCAGGTACCAAACTGGGTTCAGAAGGACAGAAGAGGAGAGGAGGATGCTCCTGTTTACCTTGTAGGCTTTCACAAACCGGACAAACACTGGGAAAAAGACCGAGGGGGGCGTTGTCTTGGGATTCTCCCCAAAGTACTTCACAGCATCATCAAAGGCATCCTACAAAAAGCACAGATTTACGAGTTGCACATATTTCAAGAAAAACTCACCATCCATTACTGCAGTATTCAGTGTAAAGGGTCTGGATTTCCTCTGCATGTGAAACCCTCGGCTCAGACCAGCACGGCTACATCTAGCACTTGAACTCAGCAACAAACCCACAACGTTGCTGCACCTTCTCCTCCCGGCTGTGTATATAAAGCATGTCCTTTGCTCACTGTGTCACTCCCACCCTCCCGCCAAACCCCATGGATAAAGAAATACCTGGGCTATTTTGGCGTCGTCCTGCAGTTTCTTTAGCTTCCCTTCGTTGTTCTGAATGAACTCCTTCAGCATGGTGTTGTGGTCATGCATGGTGTACTCGCGCTTCGTCAGATCCAGGCCCCTCTGCAGCTCCTTCACGTCCAAGAGGACATTTTCAAGAGACACTAGGAAATAAAACACAAACGCTGCATCCCTCCTGCTCCACAAGCACCCGAACCCACATCTTGAACGATTCCCCATGGAAAAGAGCCCCCAGAGCCCACGTGTGGCGTGCCGTGAAGTCCCCTGCACGGCATACATGCCACCCCCGCCGGCCAGGCACAGGAGGGTGACGGTACCTGCAGCAGCCTTCTCCACGTAATGAAGTTCGTTGTAAAAGAGGGAAACGTGCTGGTACTTCTCCTTGACCACATTTGAGATGTAGTGCAGCAGGGTCTGCTTTCGGTCCGTTGACTTTGTTTCCAGGAGCTGGGGAGAGAAGGCAAAGAGATCGCTGGGTGGAGGTGCTGCTGGCTCCAAGCAAAGCGACACAACCGGTGTTCGCCTTTCCTTGGTGTTTCTCCATCTGACAGGGACGGTCGTAAAAGCTCATTTAAGCATTTAGCGGGTGGTTTTCTAGCTGTGCTCTGCAGAGCCTCTAAAGACACAAGCCTTCTCCTAAGCAGCTCCCCAAAACAAGGATAAGCAAAGCAAACTCATTCTGCCTGGCAGGGGGCAGCTTCCCCGCTGCCGCTCTCCGCTTTCACTGGCTGGAAAGCACCAGCCGAGTGCCCCAGCAGCCACTCACCACGTACGTGAAATGCGTTCCCACCTGGTCCCCACGAGGCACCGCTGCTTTACTTACCAGGTCTAAACTCTGTAGCTTAAATCCATACACAGCTCCCCGTTTACTGCTGTTCATGTAGTTTCCAAGAGCCAAGATTATCTGCCGGGATGAAACAGAGCAGAGTGTGAATTTTCAGGACAAAGCCACAGCACTTGAGAACCCTCTGGAAGAAGAGCTGGTGTGTCAGCAGACAGGTATGCTTTCAGCACACATGAGGGTGAGCGGTTGAGCCGTGGAACGTATCTAAAAATCAGACCTACCTCCAGTATTTTCTTAAGCTTTTGGGATGACTTTATTGAGACGGATGCAGCTATTATTGCATGAAGTTGCTGCAGATAAACACAGGAAGAGCTTTGGTTAATGCCTGTCCAACCCAAGAGTAAAATTAAAATCTAAAAATTCACATTCTGAAAAAAGCCTCTTGTTTTTCATGCACACCATGGGCCCTAGCATGTATGTTATCCTGCTCTGACATGTCAGAATTTCAAATAATTCACCTGCACCGCAGATTTACCACGCTCAGGTGTGGTTGGGTAAAAGTGTATATTTACATTTCAACCCTTGCGACTGTGAAAGATGCATCAGGTAGAATGGGAAACACTTCAAAGAGCCCACGGACCAGCACTGATCATAACTTTCCCTGATGATACAAACAACTAGATTTTCATTTAAACCGGTTTTAAACTTCTACAGGGCAAAGGAACGGGATGGTATGGAGCAGCCCAGGCTACAAGCTGCCACACAAAGAGCACCTGGGATATTGCAGTCACCGATACATGAAAATACAGCTAGAAAACCACTTTTTCATTTGCGTGTTTCTCATTCTGTCCCCATGAAACTCACAGTCACCCTGTGACACTCAAACCAACTCTCTGTCTTAGAAAAATTAAAATCTCTATAACCTTCACCGACTGCCCCACACCAGCGCATGGCCCCAGTGCTCCCCACAAGCTGGCCCCCGCCGCAGAGCGCAGCTCCCAAGGGCAGCCTGAATCCCTGGGAAGCTCCAATCCCTGCACAGCCACGGCATCGCCCCCGTGTCACCATGGCTGTCCCTCACTCACCGGGGTCAGCATCTGGATGCTTTCTGCAAAGTTGCCTATAAACGCCATGATGGTCATCTTCTGCATCAGCCTCTCGATCTTGCTGAACTGCATCATGAACCG
This sequence comes from Stercorarius parasiticus, assembly GCA_013396915.1. Classification (NCBI taxonomy): domain Eukaryota; kingdom Metazoa; phylum Chordata; class Aves; order Charadriiformes; family Stercorariidae; genus Stercorarius; species Stercorarius parasiticus. The sequence continues at coordinate 606,745 of VWZL01005756.1, forward strand.
GTCTTCGTCAGACAGGTTCTCGATGGGTTTCCTTTCCCGCTCGTAGAGCCGCAGCACTTTGACTTCGTTCTCGGTGGGCAGGAACCGCATAAGGCATTCAACAAAATCCACTGGCAACGTCTTCAGGTCAAACCTGGGTGATAACAAACCAGAAGAAGTGGCGTTACGACAAGGTTCTACATAAAATGATGGAAAAGTAACAGAAGTGAGAAAGCTGCCACAGGTATGCGTGGCCAGCAGGTGGAGGGAGGTCATCCTCCCCCTCTGCTCTGCCCTGGCGAGGCCGCAGCTGCAGCACTGCGTCCAGTTCTGGGCTCCCCAGTTCCAGAAGGACAGGGAACTGCTGGAGAGAGCCCAGCGCAGGCTGCGGAGATGCTGAGGGACCGCAGCGTCTCTGCGCTGAGGAAAGGCCGAGAGCCCTGGGGCTGTTCCGCTGGAGAGGAGCCGGCCGAGAGGGCATCTCATCAATGCTCAGCAAGAGCTAAAGGGCGCGGGGCAAGAGGATGGGGCCAGACTCTTCTCAGGGGTGCCCGGCCACAGGGCAGGGGGCAACGGGCACCAACTGCAACAGGGGAAACTCCGTCTCCCCAGGAGGGAAAACTCCTTCCCTGTGAGGGTGCCCGAGCCCTGGCCCAGGCTGCCCAGAGAGGTGTGGAGTCTCCTGCTCTGCAGAGATCCCAACCCCGCCGGGACGCGTTCCTGTCCAACTGCTCCGGGGGACCCTGCTCTGGCAGGGGCTGGGACCGGGTGATCTCCAGAGGTACCGTCCAACCCCTGCTACTCTGTGATTCTGTGATTTGTACACTGCTCAGCTACACGTGAGCCTGAGTTGGTAACGCAATGAGAAATTATAAAGATGCTCTGAGCTTACTCCTGCTTGTGCTGCCCTGGCTGGGGGTGGGGGGCACAGTCCTGCACATGAAGATGTGAAGAAGGTCACTGTGCTGCTGTGAATGGCACTGCTGGGCATCTTCTTTCTGCTTTCAAAGACATGGTCATTCCCCCCACCCCTCCGTGGCCGCACCTTTTATCAGAGAAGATATGTGGGGAGGAGCAAACAGTAGTTTTATTTAATTAGCGCAGAGCCCTGTAAACCCCAGCTGCTGAACCTGCCTCAGTGGGCAGCAGGTTCGGGTCACTCTCCTCACCAGCCCGAAGGGACCCAGCACTCCTGGGTCTGCTGCGCACCTCGGGCACACCAGCATCACACTGGGGTTTGGCACTGCCTGGGGCCACTGCATAAACCTAATTCTATGCAAAGCCCTTGCAGTGCACTCAGACTAAAGTCATGCTTTACGGAGCAAACTAAAATAGTCGCCCCTTCCTGATACTCTGGCTTTGGAGTGTTCACTGTAACACAAAGTACTGTACAAACAGGACGAGAGATGCAGTATGCAATGGCACGCTGTGGATATACATGAATTACCTTCTTTAATATAAGAAGTGTTAACTTGTTAAGCCTAAATAGTGATACAGCAACATAAAACTGCAAGTTTTTTATTTACTTCAAGGGAATTTGATTTCTGGGAATTCAGAACGGTTCCATCCTTACTCCTGGATTTTTTCCAGATGCAAAAACATTTACATCAACTGCCAATTCAAAACCATTCCACTTCTCAAAATCACAGTAAATCTTAAACATGATTTCTTTGCTGACAAGTGTTTTACTTACACATGAATAGCTTTGCATATTTCATCTGCTGTCTTTCCAGCTTTTCTTAAAGTAATGGCAAGATTTTTGGCCCTGTTGGCATCCAGTAACGTGACTTTGTTTGACCCTTTCTGAGTTATCTTCTGCTTGCTTGAAGTAAGATCAATGGCTGGACCTTGGGCTTTTGTTTTGAATATTTCTTCAAATTCATCCACATTTAAATCCTAAAAAGGAAAGAAAATGATTTATCCCTCCTGCAGCAAACACTAAAACCCGCGCTGCCCGGGCCAGGACTGCAGTACAAACCCTGCGACGCTGCGACTACAGCAGAGGACTTGGATCGGGGGCTGCAGGATCTAACGAACACGCGTTCCCGAGTTAGTGATCGGGAAATCTGGCCTCCACCCCCAACAGCCCCATACACATTCAGAAGTTCAGAAGGAGAATGCCCGTATTAGCACTCAGGCTTTATCCAGCCACACGCCTCTCCAGGGCACGGGGAGCATGCACGACCTGCGTGCTCGGCTCCGCTCGGTACTGCTTTAGGCTTCCTTGCTTGGCACGCAGCCACCCACCCAAGCCCAACTCCTCCAGACCTGACTAGCAATTTTAGGCTGGGAAAAATGCATCTTCCTCATCTTGGCTGATCTGTTTTAAATGCTGGAGGGACGGGATGCCATCCAGAGGGACCTGGACAGGCTGGAGAGGTGGGCCCATGCAAACCTCATGAAGTTCAACAAGGCCAAGTACAAGGTCCTGTATGTGGGTCGGGGCAATGCCAAGCACAGATCCAGGCTGGGTGGAGAATGGATGGAGAGCAGCCCTGAGGAGAAGGACTTGGGGGTGTTGGTGGATGAGAAGCTCAACACGAGCCGGCAACGTGCGCTGGCAACACAGAAACCCCCCGTACCCTGGGCTGCATCCCCAGCAGCGTGGGCAGCAGGGCCAGGGGGGGATTCTGCCCCTCTGCTCCGCTCAGGGGAGACCCCCCTGCAGTGCTGCCTCCAGCGCTGGGGCACCAACAGCAGAAGGACACGGAGCTGTTGGAGCGGGGCCAGAGGAGGCCCCGGAGATGCTCCAAGGGCTGGAGCCCCTCTGCTGGGAGGACAGGCTGAGAGAGCTGGGGGGGTTCAGCCTGGAGAAGAGAAGGCTCCGGGGAGACCTTCCAGCCCCTTCCAGTCCTTCAAGGGGCTCCAGGAAAGCTGGGGAGGGACTCTGGATCAGGGAGCAGAGCCATGGGACAAGGGGGAACGGTTTTCCACTGCAAGAGGGGAGACTTAGATTAGATGCCCCTTCCCTGGAGGTGTTCAAGGCCAGGTTGGATGGGGCTTGGAGCAACCTGGTCTGCTGGGAGGTGTCCCTGCCCAGGGCAGGGGGGTTGGAATTGGATGATCCTTAAGGTCCCTTCCAACTCCAACCATTCTATGATTCTATGAAACAAATGGACATAACGCGTATGTACCCTTTATAATCAATACCACCATCCCTAATTCTCAACCAAGGTGCTCATGCTGAACCTACTGGGTACCAGGGGCCACTGGATGAGCTGTTTGCCAAAATAATTCCTGCAATTTATCCCTGCAAAGACTGATATTCACTTGTGTTATGGACAGAAGCGGGAGGCAGCAAGCAGCACTCATACCTCTAGGATCCTTTCGTCATCTATTTCGTTGAAGACCGTCCCATTGATCTGGTTGGGTTTGAGGGCGACCCAGTTGAACACCGGCATGCGGAACTTGGTCTTGATCGGCTTCTTGATTTTCACAGCTAAAGACAGCAGAGGAGAGGAAATGACAAAAAAGCTGAAAAACACCCCGCGTGCCCAGACTGCAGCTTTCGAGTCGGCATTTCAGCACTGGGGGAAGAACTGGCCAGAGCTAAATTATCACACTGTAAAGCCTGGAAAAATCGTGCTGTCCTGCCAGGCAAAGAGAACCGAGATGCTTCCATCCAACCCCCAGCCTCTACAGAACGGCACCCAACGCCAGAGGCTGTGAAAACTTCACTAAAGGAAATGTGTTATTACTTTATTACCGCATGTTGTCTGGATTGATTTAAAAGCCCAGGCTATTTTTAAATGCTATAGAAAACGGAGAGAGTGGTCGAATTTAACCCTGTCCTGCTGGCTGCGGAGCCCACCCTGGTGCGAGCTGGTGCAGCGCCACGCACAGCTGGGTCTGTCATCTGTGTCACAACACTAACGCACAACAGGTGACAAGAAGGAAAAATGTCCCTTTCCCAAGGTTTTGGCAGAGGGAATGGGCCCTCCCAATGCCTGTTGCGATGGGGCAGTGCTGCTTCTCCCCAGGTTTGTCTTTTAAAGCAAAAGGCGGTGGGCTGCAGCGCACATGAGCTTTAACATGGTTGAAATAACAGGTTTAATCTTCTTGCGCCGTGCAGAACCAGTGAACGATTGAGTAACTTACACAGAGAAGCTACGAAAATGAAGACTGACTACTCTCATTAATGTCTGAACAGAGCACAAAAAAGGAATACTGGAGCAAGGAAAACAACACTTCCCTATTCCTAACAGGTACATGAATAATTTCTGTAATTCAGTTCTCATTCCTTTGTATCTTGATGTAAACAGCAAGTTGTTAGTTGCTACAAAATCAGGATGTTCATTGAAGTGATCAACCAACGTTTTGCTCCCAAATTGCTTAGAAAATAAACGGTTTCCTTCCAAGCTGCAAATGTGAAACAGAAACCCTGGTCCTTCCTCTCCAGTGCTGGAAGAAGGAGCAGGGGGTCAGTGGCAGAGGGGTGCAGGGGACAGCCCCGGGACACAGGGTCACCACTGCCCCCGGCCGAGGAGGGATCTCGTTCGCTTTGGGTCAGCCCGGTGTTTGCTCCTGACTCTGCCTACCCTGCCCTCGAAGCAAGAAGCAATCTCACTCCATATTCGATGCTCTGCAGAGATGCTAGATTCTCCCCCCTCGGTTTCAGAAGATGGCTGGGTTCCCAGGTTGCAAAGCACTTGAGCAAATAATTACTTTAATTTCCCCTAACCATTCTGTATGTATGTTTTTGCCAGGAAAGAGGTGACCTATTTCAGGGGACAGTCCTGTTGCGCACCGGAGCTGGGCGAATGCTGAAAACATTTCTCTCACTTTGTCATTCCACTTCTAAAACAAGAATCGAGTCGGGTGTCATGTCCCTTTCGTGCTCGTGCTCATTGTGCAGGGACATCGCAGAGAATAAATGGCCGGCTAGAGTATTTGTTTGGAACAAAGCACCGTAAGTGAGTAACAGGGAACACACACAACATTCAGCTGTGCATTTTGAGAATTATATTTATCCAACTGCAAGACACGACCACGCGTGATCAGCTTTTGCTCATCTAAACAGTTTTACTCTCTGCTTAATTAATGTGGTTTCTTCAAAATAATTCCTAAAATAAAATAAATAGCTTTTTCCATCTGAAATACCCATTAAAAAAAACATTTTTCCACTTGTGCATACATTAGAATAGATTATTAACTGCTCCTGGGTTATTTCAGGACAGGAGAGGAAGCTGCTTCATTGGCCAGTTCCTGATCAAAATCTCTTAAAATTCCCCTTCCTCCTCTGTTACAGAGCCCTGGCGAGGTGACGTCCCCGGGAGCCGTGCCGCAGTGGGGATGGCTCAAAAGAAACCACGCGTCTTAATTCCTTGCTGAAGTGCTTTGCCGGATCAGGGCCTCCCGGGTGCCGGCTCCTGACGGCTGGCAGCAGCCCCCAGCTACTGCGTGCTGCGGCCTCCCCCCTCCCCACCGCCGCCCCCTCATCCCCACGAGCCCATGGGCACACACAGGGGCACAGCACAGAGGGAAACGCGGGGAGCAGGGGGTAAATACTTAGCAGAAAGCAACCTACAGAAGAGCTTGATTGGCCCGTCTTACCAGGAAGCAGAAAGAATAGAGAAAAAAATGTTAGTAACAGTCAGAAAAGCAAAATTTGTTATTTCATCGACTCCCCTCTGACCCGGAAGGTTCCTGCCCTACGAAGGCTCCTTTCTGCGCAGCTATTTTATCAAGAAAAGGCGCTTGCACTCTCCTTCCGTCTCCTAACCCACCCATCCCACCTGCCCTTGGGCATCTCCCCCAAGCACTCAGCGAGGAGCTCGGCCGCGGGGGCTTGCACCTGCCGTCGGTGCAGCTCCGAGGAGCCACGCGCGCAAGCACGGCTCGCTCCGCTCCTCCCATCCCCAATTAATACCGCAAGGACATGGGGCTAAGGACGAGACCACCACGGCCACATCCTGCACCGCTGCCACTCTGCACCGCACGGCGCAGGACCAGGTTTTGCTCGGCCAAACCCACCAGGAGGGATGAGCCCAGAACCTCAGCTGTGTCGCGCCTTTTCTACTTTCTCTTTTTTTTGTAATACACTCTGGGACACCCCGGTTCCATGATGCTTTTCGCTTTCAGAAAAAACTTTAAAGGCTGGAATACTTAATCAGTTTTCAAAAAAAAAAAAAAGCTATTAATCCGAGCTCCTCAGTCTCTGTTTCTGGACTCATATCATGCTCTTGAGATTTCCTGGGGGGCAGCGGCATCATACCAATTAGCATTTACTTGCTTGGCGTATGTCAGAGAGTGCATAAAAACATGATTAAAGACAGTCAGTAAATTTTTCTTCCTTCCAAAAAATAACAAAAAGTTTGCCATTTTTTTGCACACATATTTCTTCATCAAGTTCTCAGAAGAAATCAAAACCATGAAGCTTTGCGTTTCTTTCAAAACCATATTTTGTTTGCTTAAAGCCAAAAATGATCATGTTTGAAAAATATTTTTGGCAATGGCTCTAGTTTCACTGAAGAAACCATCTCTTCCAGACCAAACCAAAAACGTTTGGTTGATAAATGCTCTTTCCTTTTATAAAGCCCTCTAAGTATAATCGCACTAAGAGATAATGGGTGTTATTTAGGCGATTAAGTAATGAAGTCCCACCTCCGAAGCCTGCCTGCTCTAGCCATGTGCCGAGGAGACACACGGGTGTTTTACCTGCAAGCCCTGAGTTGAAGACCACGGTGGGAGAGGCTGTCCCAG
>VWZL01005756.1:613567-628386 GCA_013396915.1 Stercorarius parasiticus
AGATGGACCCGGGAGAGGAGGCGGCGGCGGTGGTGGTGGAGGTGGCGGTGGAGGCGGCGGTGGAGGTGGCATTGGCACCGACACAGGGCCGTTTTGCACTATGAAATGAAAGAAAGACGAGATATTATCGTGAAACACTGACCAAAATATCACAAGCACGTGCAGAAGAAGTCACAACATCCACCTTGTCCCCCACTATACACCTCCTCTCCGCCACTATACTGGCCCTGGCATTTGCTGGACCCTTCACCAAAGTACTTCGGTGCATTAACACAGGAGGAAACCACCCTAATGAAAGAAGCGAAAGAAGCCTTTTTTTTTTTTCTGTCAACTGAAGGGCTCAGAAATGGATCAGACAAACACAGGAGCCACCCACGAGTGAGAGTGCTGGGGAACTCAGCACCCTGGGCTGCTCCAAGGGGCCATGACCTGCAGGCTCATTACAACTGAAGGTGGTTTTGTCAGCGTAAGGTTGCTGGGACTGTCCCCGGCACAACAAACTCCACCTCCAGCTCCCGGCCAGCCCACATCTTGAGGACAAAACGCTTCTTACCTGCCTCAGATGCCGCTGCTAAGGCGGGTAATGGTGGCGGAGGTGGTGGCAATGGTACTGAAGATGCAGCTCCAGCGACCGGTGCAACACACGTGCCAGCCACAGCCTCTGACCCTGCCGGCACCATCCCAGAGGCCAGAGCAACAGGGAGGATAGAGATGTCACCATCACCTTTCTTCTGGATCTTAATGGTTCCCTGCTTCTCCAGTTCATGGATCTTTTTCTCCAGCGTTGATTGTCGCTGGATGGCTTCTTCCTTTTCTTTCACCATTTTTCTCAAGGTGTGAACCTGGGTATTTGCATCTTTGTAGATTTCCTGAGAGCGACGCAGAAACAAGGAGTTTGCACTTGTACTCACAAAACAGAATAGCAATACCAGAAACGGAACAGCCTGACACGGGACGGTCACTGCACCAGGCACTATCTTACAATGAGCTTTGATGCAAACCACATGTCTTTGTTGGCGAGGAAGAATTAATTTGGTGTTTTTCCCAACTAGCAGCAAGGCTGCGTGCAGCACTGAGAAATCTCACCTGTGGGCACCAACGTCTGGGGGTGCACAATTTCCTACCAGCACTTTTTCGTGATGTCTCCCATTTCTTATGCTAGTCTTAAACATATAGTGGAGGTATGCCACCTCGATTTTGACTTTAACAGAGAGTATCTGATGGGTGCTCTACCTATGAGTAGATGCTGGCCTGTGAAGGGAAGCAGAAACAGAGCTCCTGATACGGAGGGGAGAAGCGCCCCACATCGGGACAACGTTTAGGCTGAAGTTAGTTAATATTATACTAATAATTTTTGTTACTAAGTTTGTACACCAAGAAGTAACAAGGCTGGACTGTGCAGAGAAAGCCGGCTGCGCTTGACACATGGAGACAGGGCACTGGCTCCCGTCCTGCTGCTGTGTGGCCCAAGCCTGAAGCACTCCATGTCCACCTCCAACACCGCTCCACAGCCAACCACACGTGAAAAGCTCCAAACAGAGATGCTACAGACCTGAGCGATAAGATGTACCTGTCCCATTCACTGATTTGCTGACACATTCAAAGAGTTTTATGTCCATCTTTGAGCGCACACATTAGTGATTCTACTTGAAATCTGTCCCAGGTTCAAAATTAGGAAGCTAACAGAAGTCACTTGCCCGTTGAAAGAGTCATTACTTCCCATACACCAAGCGCGCAGGAAATCGCTCCCCTGAAGTGTGGCACCCAGCCAGGGCTTTCCCATCGCACTCACCCGAATCACATCCAGTTCTTTGTTTCTTTGCATAAGTTGTTTTTCCAGTTCCACAATCTTCGCCATGGCTTCATTCTCCGTATCTTGGAGTTTTTCAGATAACTATCATTTAAAAAAGAAATACATGATATAAGTGGAAAACAGAAGTTTTCTGAACCAAAATGCCAGGAAGGTTAGTTGGAGCGGTGGTACACAGTGATTTATTGATATTCCACCAAACCCTAAGTCTTTCTTTGGAAAGAAAGAGGGCTCCTGCATGCGGTCGGGGGGCACTAAGTGCCCCGATGAAGGTTTCTCCGAGGATGAATGTCACCCTTCAGCTACCACCAGCAGTAACCCGGCCGGAGTGTAGCTATGAACCTGTCCAGGTAAAGACCCTACTCTACAATAAAGCACTTAAAATACTATTATTTTCATACACGCTCAGTCTGATCTGAAACCCTGAAACCCCACCGAACGTAACAGTGGCACTGTTGCAAAACCAACAGACGCTGAAATGGTGGAACCTATAAATATCACCTCTCACAAAGAGGCTAATTTGATCGGGAATGAACGAAATGGTTTATTTTTTTTTCCCCCGTGGTCTTTTGATTTAATTTTATTTTTTGCCAGCACCACAAACCTGAGATCTGAAAGCCCTGCAGTTCTTGTTGGCCTTTTCCATCACCACCAACCACGCCGACCCAGGCGAGGCTGCAGGGGTGGTGAGGTGGCACTGGTTGCTGGTTTTGAGATAAAACTTCCGCAATTCTACTATTAGTATTTCTGTCAACACATGACAGAAAATTATGTCTGTACTCCTGGGACGCATCTAGTTTGTGTAACGAGTGATCAGAAGCAAGCCCTTCAAAATTTGCCACCAGAGTAAGCCATGAAGTTTCTGAAGAGCTAAAAGGCGTCGGTTTGGGAAGCGAACAGTGACACTTCTACTGAATCACTTGTCTCCAGTTGAAGGGCACCTCAGAGGGGCGAATACTGCACAGCAAGTGTTTTTAAGAACATATTTATTCTAAGCGATGGCATAGGAATGGTAAGAGAATGATGACGCTTTTATGATTTTTTTTAAGTGTGGAAGAACGCTTTGATTTTAAAACAGCCAAAACATGTTTTCTGGACTGAAGTAATTGATGCCAAGAAGGTACGGGACAGAACAGCCGTAAGCAAACACTGAGTTGAGCAAACACCGAGTGTCCGCACAGCATTATTTTTCAGTCCCTTCCCTCTTGAGCCCAGTAATGTGTTTTCAGACAGGGACGGGATGGTTATCGGCTCTATCTACCAGCACTGCACTGCTGAGCAATTTGCAATTTTGATGTAAATTAGTTTTCCCAGCTCATAAGGTAACTCTGTGCAGAGGCTCCAGGCACCAAGTGACTCCACCTGGAACACCCATTAACTCAAACATGCAGAATGTGAGGTTCAAAATACAGCATGAAAGCACCCAAGAAGTTTACCTGCCCGAGATCTCCCAAATTCCTTCATTTGCCAATTACTCCCCCAAAACACAGTAGTCCTAACGCTTTTTTCTAAGCCAACCTCACCGCTGTGCTTCCACCTCCCGAAACGGGCAGCGGCAAAGCCCAGGGGCAGAGCAGGCTCTCAACTGCTTCAGAGACAAAGGTGACAAAGTGCGGTACTAACATGGGAAATGTTTTCTTCCAGTTCTTCCACTCTTTCCAGGGCTGCATTCTTGGTTTCGGCATCCTCCAGTAGAGCTCCCACATCAAAAACGTTATCCAGGTAAGCTTGAATTTGCACCTGCAGTTTGTCGCTCTCCGTGTGCTTGAGTTTCTGCAAATCCAAGAAGATGAGGGTGTCACTCGGCACGGCCTGCCTGTCCCAGCAGGAGGGCCACAGACAGCAAACGGGGTGGGAGAGCAGTGGGAGCTCAGGCCGCTGCCATCACCCAGCAAAACACTTCCCATTTTAGCATTAGCTGGGGTCTGAAGTGAGAAACAGTCATTTTTTAAGACCAAACATCCAGAGGTTCCAAATAAAGCTAAGCAGCATCTTATCTTTTGTGACTACAGAGGATACTAGTGCTTTCCTTCGCGCTTGCTGCTGGACCGTGGCAAGCTCTGAATCCACCACCCGGCCCTGGGATGGTGCGAGGCCAGTGGGGACAACCCAGCTGCTGCCTGTGGTGGCCACCAGCTCAGTGGCCGGTAGGCAGAGGTGAGGCCACCACTTATGTTTGGGTTGGAAGCAGCCGGCGTGGCCCACAGCAAATCCTCCGATCGCTCCGGCTGACCTCGCGCTGGGTTTGCTGTGTTCAGAATGAGGGTGTTTTATCTCCAAAGCTAACATCAGAGCAGGCTTTGAACTGCTCTGCCTGTTCCCGACGGGCTGCGGGGTCTGAGCCCCTCCTGGGACCCCAAACAGCCCCACGCTCAGTATCGCCGTGTACAAATACTTCTTGCAGACAGCAAAAACCCCTCTCTGCCGGTTACAGAAGTCAGCAGGGACAAATCAACCCCTCGTCAACACGAGCCCCGTTTTCATGTGTGTGTTCCCAAGGGCAGGGACAGGGAGAGACTGAAAATTACAAAAGGGGAAATATAAAAGCAGCTTTCTTCTCAAAGAGAGCATTTCCCACAGGATGCCAGAAAATGCCTGGCTGTCAGGAGAAAACTCAAAGGAGGATTCTTCCCTGTGGAGATGGAGGGGTCCCCGGCAGCACCTGCGCCAGGGCCAACACGAGGCCTGCAGCCTGCGGCTGGAGGTCAGGGACGTGGCGCGGGCGAGGACGACTGCGGTTCATCCTCCCTTTGTTATATGGCGAAGCTACAAATTTAGCTCCCAGTGTGTAATTGCAGTTAGTTGCAGCTGATTTTTCTTCTGCAGGGGTGGCTCCAGGCCACAGCCCCCAGGCAGCGGCCAAGGCACTGCGTTTTTAGCAGAGACTATAGAATCATAGAATGGTTTGGGTTGGAAGGGACCTTAAAGATCTTCTCGTTCCAACCCCCTGCCAGGGGCTGGGACACCCCCCACTAGAGACCTGGTTGCTCAAAGCCCCATGGACAACCCTGCTCTGCCCTCCCAAAAGCTCTCGGGTGAGGGGGTTTGAGGATGTTTAAGGCTGAGCAGCCCTGGGGGACGTGGCATGGAGCCTCCATGGCCTCAGGACCCCCCCAAGCCCATCCTGCAGCCCCAGGCAGAGGCCAGCCCAGCCGGGCGAGCAGCCCCATGCTGTGAGGCAGGGGGGACCCGGGTGGTACTCACATCCAGGTACTCGTCCAGGCCCAGCTTTGTAAATTCGTACTGCAGGTGGACTCTGAAGTTCATGTCCTCCACCGAGTGGACAACGATGTTGATGAACTGCATGCAGGCCACCTGCAAGGAGAAGCACTGCACGTGAGAGGAGGCGATGGTGCAGCCCCAGCTGCCCCCCGAACGCCCTGGCGCAGGGTTGGAGCGGGCTGTCCCGGGACCCCATGGGTCAGGCACAGCGAACGACCACATTTCCTTGTGGTTACTACGAGGGGAAACCACGATCCGCTATTCTGCAGCTTTTTTCCAAGGTGGTGCTGGATTCGGGCTTAACGGGGCATTTGTCTGCTGTGATAAAGGCAAACACGGGTTCCAGAAATTAAGTCATGTCTGCAGAGTCTACCTTTATTGCGTGCCGGTGAAGGCTCTCCATGCCAGCTCGCATGGCCAGACATTGTGCAAGCACACAAGCTCTTAAGAAAACAATGCTGTTTCTGAAACGGCCTGTAGAAGTGAGATTAATTTTGCAAGTGGAACCCCTAGCTTAGGAAACGGGACTTTCACAAAAGGCGCTTTGTTGTTTGCAGAAAGCATATTTCCAAAGCTGTGGTTTGGTAACTGAACAAGGGACCAGATCATAGGAGCTGGCATCCAAACACATCCCCACAGAGCAAAGAAAAGGAAAAGTCTCTCGAGTGAAGCGGGTCGCGAGCAGAAGGAGTGGTGGGGAAACCTCCTGCAGAGCAGCAGGAACTGGGCTACAAAACCCAAAAGGTTTGTTTGCCCTTTACTTGAATGTAAGGCACGGCCAAATCCTGCTCTGCAGAAGTACCCCAACCCTCTTTGAGCTCACAGGTGACCATGTCTGCCACCTTCTGAGCTGCTTTAAGAAAAGGTTTGCCTAGTCCTTGCTGGGTTTCTCAATGACAAAAGCCTATCCTGCTAGCAACAACTGCGACCGGGCTAACATGAGCTTCTCAGCATCTACTGAGATATTTCCCAGATTTCTAGAGCAAATCTGAGAAGGTAGAATTGAAGCAACCAGATTTTACCCACAGGACAAGCCTCCAGGAGACCCCACATCTCTGGGTCATTCTGTGGGCAGGACGAGCTGAAGGGCGCTCTCTGGATCCCCAGTTTGCTACAGGAAATTGGCCAGTTCTCTGTGATCTGCTACAGGGCCCAGAGGATAAACCTGGGGGCAGGCACCTGCTGCATGGTGGCCTTTGGCTACACATCTGGCTGGGCTGTCCCAGGCTGCTCCTTCCAGCTGGAGGTCCCAGCAGCCGCTGAGCTGCCATAAAACCTTTCCTGGCTTAACTGCCTGGTACTGCCTGGCTTTGGAGAAACAGGAACCAGAGGGACACAACAAAGGTCAGTCAAAACCTGTCAGCTACATCTTCCCAAGTAGACCTTGACTGCCTGTTTCCAAAGTGACTTTAACCCTAGATAATGCAAAGTTGTGAGACTGAAAGCAAGGATAACTCTAAGGAAGAGAGGAAGGAAGATGGCCTAAAGACTCATCCAGGAGCTCCTGCAATGCCTCATCCCCACCTCTTGGTGTGTACCCATATCTTACACAAACAACCCGATCTAGGCAGCTGGAAACTGAACTTCAGGTTTCGAGTCTTTGCAGGACTCTCTCCAGTTCCTGTGGCGAACCCTGGTTCCTCCTAGTGCTGGTACCGGCCTTCGCCAGCTGAGCCCTGCTGTCCCGTCCTGTCACCCAGAGCCAAATTCCCCTATTTCAAAAGCGCTTTTGTTGTACTTGCTTTGGCGCTTGCCGCGTTAGGGCCAAATTCTCATTTCCTTTCTCTGATCCTTACATACACAACTAAGGAATTTTTCAAGTCAAAGAAAACTAATCTGAGAGAGTTGCTTTTAAAATGAAGTCAGTCAATGTCAACAACAGGAACCTTCTCTACAATACTCCTGCCTTTTTGGTGCTCTTTCCTCCCTGTCGATCCATGCAATTAACCGCAGCCCCTTCCATCTTCAGCTTCCCAGACATCTCGCCTTCTCCATTTAGGGCAACAGGAAAGCCCAGTCCTGCAGGAACAGCTCTTTGTTTATGTTCAGTCCTTGCAGCTCCTGGAATTACTTGAGCTTTAACGTTAAGTCGTGGAGCCTGGGATCCAGCACCCATTTTATCCCATCCTGCGGAACGGAGGGATGCCTTCTCCGGGCTCCCGCAGCGCCGGGACGGAGCGAGCCGGCAGGCAGGGCCCTGCGGAGCTCATTAGGGACAGATGGCGACAAACGAGCGGATCTGCCAAACCGTTTGTCATGAGCTCTCTCTCCTAGCCTTAGGCTTGTCATATAGTCAAGCCCTCAGTCGGTGGAAGTGGCCCAAAGATGTAGATTTTATTAGTATTTGGGCAAGTCCTGAAAAAAACACTTTAACCTTTTTCAAGCAAATTTCACCACTACCTTCAACCCTGAGAGGACCAGGGAATTTTCTAACAGGCCATCCAGTTGAATTCTAAATATTCGCAACTCATCGAGCTTGTACGGACACACACTCAGATGCGTATTCCCTACTACAACCCTACAATACACCATTTCATAGCTTAAATAAAGATGAGGGATGATTTTTTTTAAAAACGTGGACAAATCCCATAGCTCACGGCAAGGCTGCTGCCACCGTCTTGCTTCCAGGCTGCGCGGAGCTGTGCGACTCTCCCGCTCCCCAGAAACGATCATCCCTCCCTGCAAGCACGGGAGAAACGCCTGCGTTGAGTGTTGAGGACTGACAAACCTTGCTGTTAAGTTCCAGAGTAAGCTGTACGTACACCTGAGAATGCTTATACTGTGGCGACCAACGTGTCCTTTCTGGGACTGCAGTAACGAACAAAACCAACCGTAACACATCAGAGTTACTGAGAGCAGCTTCCTAACTTCAATACAATTGCAGGGATCACTAACTTTTTTTTTTTCTTGTTAAATACAAGAAAGAGGCCATCCTGTCTCACTCACACCACCTCCTTTTTATTCTGATGTCCCCTCAAGGATGCGAGTCTGCCCTGGCCATCCGGGCTGCAAGCCACTGACACTGGAGTGTTGGAAACACCGCAACACCGCACTGGGTGCTTTAACACCCAGTTCCTGGCAGAAAGAGGTCTTTAACACAATGCTCAGCACTAAAACAGTATAAAGTGTCACAGATGCTTACCAGAGGGCTTGGCAGACTGGCCAGGAAAGCCCTTCTGCTCTGCTCTCACCTCAAAACGGGATCAGGTCAGATCCGAGGCATCAGGCACGAGCAGCACTGACCATGCCAGCACTTGTGTTCTAATTAAGAATAGGACTTAAATTTCTCACGCTTCTGACACAAGCACTGACTTGGCACAGCACTCACTTTAAAGAAATGGATGCAGAATTATTTTTGATATCGGACATGTAACCAGCTGGCTCGTCCTTACTGTCG
The DNA here is from genome assembly GCA_013396915.1 of Stercorarius parasiticus. Lineage (NCBI taxonomy): Eukaryota > Metazoa > Chordata > Aves > Charadriiformes > Stercorariidae > Stercorarius > Stercorarius parasiticus. The sequence continues at coordinate 621,997 of VWZL01005756.1, forward strand.
CGACCTCTGCCTCTCCTGTGCTGCCACGTGCAAGCTGGCGCTGGTGTGGGTGGGTGCCAGCCAGAGCTGCCTCCCTCGCCGCTCTCCCTTGTGCTCCAGGGGAAGTGGATGGGGTGAATAATCATGCATATGCACATTGAGGAACCAAAAGTGGTGCAAACTACTGCTATATTTATCAGCAGATAAGGCCAGACGGCAGCTGCAGCGAGTCTCTCCCACACTTCCCTGTCTGTGACTCCGGGGATGTTGGCACACGGACAGGACACGCATCTCGGTATTGCAGAAGCTGCTGCTTTGCCACAGCGAACGAGCGCACCCGGCCAAAAGTGACTTTCCTCTTACCTTCACTATGGTACGAGGCATTTCTTGCAGATAACTGAATTGAACTGAAGCTAAAAACGAAACGCATGTTATGTAGTTTGGAACATAAAAAAAACTGTATTGTGTTAATTTTAGGCCAAGGATCAGAAGGCAGATTCATCTCTGCCTACAACAGCAGGACCTGCCACAGTAAACACTGAATGCAAAGTCTGATGACGATCAACAGCACTCACCATAAAGTCTATATTGTTGTCTTCATTTCGGAAGTGCTCCATCAGCTTCTCAAAGCGCTGTTTCTCCCCACACACCTGCAAAAGAACCACCACATATTTGTTAAAGTACAGCTTGCGAGAGAGTATTAAAAACACTTAAAAAGCAGCTTATCTCCTTGTTCAAAACCTCTCCACCCAGGTTCCCTCTCCTGTTACAAATATTCTCCTTCATGACATATCTAGCGGAGGAATCACAGGTGAACACCCGCGCTGCAGGTACAATTATAACATAAATCTTGGTAACTCCTTTTCTCCAAAAAATTTAGTCATACCCACTGATGGTACAAACATAGCAAGAGAGCTGCACCAGGCTATGCTAGAGGAAGACTCATCCTCTTTCACAGTGCAGAACTGGATTTCCACTGTAATATAATGTAATTAGGAAGGAGAACAAATTACAGGGAGGAAAAAAAGAAAATCATCACGGGCTAAATGAGGAGTGAAATACATCAGCGTAACTATCAGCTGGTCAGAATTACAGACCCGTAATACAGGGGTGTTGGCAGGAAACACAAGCAACTTGAGGGCGAAATAACATCTAAGATAAAGCAGGTCTCAGGATATTGTTTAAATCTTACTACTTCCCAGTTGCTTCTCTGGCTCAGTCCTACTTTTCTCAGCACACGAACGATCTAGGGTAATCCACACCAAAATCACAAAATATTAAATAAGTTGGGCAGTGAAAGGGAGCGGAGGTGAGCACCAGGAGATGGACCCATCTCCCCGTCCTCCCTGCCCAGCAACTGCAGCTTCTCCTTCCACGGCGCATCGTCCGGGGTATTTTTTTTAAGGCACCGCGCAGACCTCGCTGAATTCACACAGAGTTGAGTGGGACCTAAACCCAGCAGATGAGGAGATCTGCAAAGCACTGTGAGCAGTGACCAGCCACTGCTGGCTGACCTCTCGCTACGCTTTCTGCTGTCTGTTATGCCTGAATAAAACATACTTGTGGTGTATATGATACATCTTTTGTCATTCCCAAGCGAAATTGCCACCACTGGGTTATTATTCAGATTATCAGTGGTCGGTACCTGACGTCAATGGAAATGCTGGCACTGGATCTCTGTGAGAAGACGAGGACACTGGTTGGGATGAATAATTTGATAACGTTACCATCAATATTCATGGCCACAAGTTGCAACTAATGGTCTCCATGCAGGCTCGGGATGCCCTACGTGCACAAGCTCTGGTAGGCAGGGCACTGAAGTCCACACAAACACTCAGAAGGTAGAATAAACACACTTCAACAACAAAGCATGCACCCTCACAAAAACCAGATTACACTTGTTGGTCAAGCAAATTATCATGATCTTAAAGCCAAAGGACTCACCTCTCTCTACAGCCTGTGCCATGCAAGTGGTGGTGAAGCACTGAACGCCTTCACATGGGCTGCTCCACCAGGCCCATAAAACACACACGAAGGTCTAAGATAGCGTAAACCAGAGCCCAGAGAGACCCGCTCTTGGATGGAGCAAGTCTCCTCCTCGGTATTGCCTGGCCTGCAGTTGTGTGAGGGGTGAAATACGCCCGATCTGACCCTCTGCTTAGTAGAGATGGGGTCCCTGGGACACAGAATGGACGGGGGAGTTTGGGGAGCCACTGCCATCCAGCCTCAGGCTGTAAATCTGCAGTCTAATCTCGGTCTTTTCTTCAGGAGTAATCCTCATAAAGCCTCCCTACAGCGTCGGGAATCGCCTTGCTGGGAGATCAAAGCCCAAACACCGCACGCACATCGCTGATGGTTAGAGCAGCTCCAAGGAAAACTGACGACGGGCGAGCGAGCCCCTGCCCAGCCTCCCAGCACGCTGGCTTTGCAGCGGGTGGCTCAAGAGCTGGTGTCACCGGTGAAGAGCCTTAGGCTCTGCAAAGCCACCAAATGGCCAAACGCAAACCCAAGGTGGCCAGGAGCACCCTTGGGAAAACAGGCTGATTGCCGTGAGCATTTTGGCATGACTACCCTGGTTTCCCAAGCGTGCGTGTAAAAGCAGGAGGTGGGACGAGCGTGCTCTGGTGGGAACCAGAGCATCTCCGCCCCAGACGACAGCATCCTGTCCAGCTCCCTCGCTCTCCACGTGCTGGACCAGGAATCGCTTCATCCTGAAGAAGCTGAAGTTCACTGAACATGCAGCAATGCTACCTACTCCGGGCACTTACCATGAACGCGTTACTGGCCACCCTCTTACAGAGGGCACCACCTCACCGAGGGCTCTGCTGTGGCGGACGTCCCGCCCGGGACACGTATGCTTCCATGCAGCAGCCACACGCTCTTCAAGAGGAAAAGAGACAAACACTGCGAAGAAGACGGCCTCCATCAGCAAGAGCCAAAGAGAAAACCAGAATCTGGCCAAGTTTCAGGAACCTACTGGCACTGTAAGGATCAAAGGCAGCAGCTGCCCGACGATGTAATTTGATTTTGGAGGCGTACACTGGGCCCGATCCAACTCCCGCTCAAAGCAAACCCGAGGAACCCTCTCCTTCACTCGCACCGCAGGCTGCTTAGATGCACCCATCCCTACGTTATTATCCCAAGCTGTTCTTTTCCAGCTATAGTAAACGGGATGGTATTTCAGTTCAACCAACTGCAAATCCTCCCAGCGCTCTCTGTCCTCTCCCCTCCCCACAAAACGGTTCAGAGGCAACATAACAGAAGAAAAAAAAGTAGGTTCATCTCAACTTTGAGCTCTGAACTATCGCATCTCTCTTGTACCCACTTCAGAAAACATGAAGCCGATTTAAACAAAATACAGGTATTGTGGAAACCAACATAACAATGGTGCATACAATCACTCAACAATAAAAGCCAGAAGGACTGATTTCTGGGAAATCTAATGTAAACCGTTCCACATGGATGAGAAAAGTTGACATAAACAACTACAAGCCATTTATGGCTGACTAATTAAGTTAAGGAAGAACCCAAAGTTCTACAGCCCCGGCAGAGACTTGCCGATGCCAGGATGAGCAGCCCAGGCTGGCTGGGATACAGCAGCTGATAGCAAGAGGAAAAGCAACAACAACCTGCGGCTTTCGGTGGCTGCTCGCGGATATTTCGCACTATCATCAGATGAGTCAGAGCCGGCACCGCGCGCACTCCGAGAGACAGCGAGCTGACTTTCATGAAATGATATAATTTATCCTGGAAGATTAAAGGGAGTGAAACTGTAGACGAAGCCTACAGCCTGAAGATTGGCCCAAGTCCAAGACGAATGCTGAAATCAAATCCCACCACATAAAACCATATGTTGCCATTTATATTTGCATAAATTTCCGAGGTCTGTCATTTGAAAGTATGGCTGGGACTAAGAAAGGCTGATCTTTCTTTTATTAGCATTATTCTGTGTAAGAAGCAAGATTAAACGGGTTACCACAGCTATAAAAAAAACTCTGTCTCTACTTAGGCTGTGAAAAAAACTTTTTAGGTTGCATTAAGCCCACGTCATTCTAGAAGAACAATGTGGCTTTATGGAGAACCACCCACGAAGGGTCCTTTCTTTGGGAAGGCTTTGGGTGCTAACGAAGTATAAACTCCTCACAAAGGTACCATGCAATCCTATAAGGAACCAAAAGGATCTGTTATGAAAAATTTAGTGACGATTATATCCATATCCACCTGGCAATGCTCTCAGGTCACACACTTCCCATCCAGACCACCCAAGAGCAAAGTTCAACTACTACAACCCTCGCGTTGCTCCTGCTCATGTGTCTGGATTTCTGTAAGATGCTCCGAGAAAGGCAGCCCGGGCAGACACCACAAGGTTATTTTGGAAGAATTGAAGATGTTTTCATGAGTAGTGTCAGGCAGAATGTGAAAATCGGTGCTGATCGAAGCACATCCGTCGTCCTCCTACCTCAGACAGTTATCTGACGACATGCACCACCTCATTTTGTTGGAGAATGGAGCTCGTAACTAAACCTCCCCACAAGCAAATACAGCGTGCTCCATACGGAGATGGCAGCGAACACAGGCAGCATTTCAGGCTCAGGAGCTGCAGCTTGTTGGCCAACGGTACAGAACATACACTACGAGACACAGCTGCCAGACCACGATCTCCTCCACATCTGGAGGACTGATGCTCCTCAGCGCCCCATCCAGACACAGCAACTGCCTCCTGCAACCGCCTCCACACCAGCGCCGGTCCGACACCAAAGCGGGGCAGAGGGAATGACAGCTCTGAGCCAGCAACACACGTTCATAACAACCACATTAGTAAGGTCACCAACTCCCCAAGTGCCCCCGTGCCAGGAAGCAGGATAACGCCTGGTGGTCCCAACTCCATACAAAAAGTGAAATCATTCGGGGTTCATTGCATTGGAGGTGAGTATGGTCTGGCATGGCAAAGGCAGCTAACAGTGACCTCAAGGCAGGGAAAACAATTCTCTGACGGACCAGATCTAAAACACCTAAACCTTTGTAAAGGCTTTGCAATTCCAGCCTTTTTCATAGATCATAGAATCACAGAATGGTTTGGGTTGGAAGGGACCTTGAAGATCAACCAGTTCCAACCCCCCTGCCCTGGGCAGGGACACCTCCCACTAGAGGTGGGTTTTCTGTCATTGCAAACCTTAAAATGACCATCTAACCATGTGTTGCCCAAAGGTTGTTTTAAGCCGCTCCCTCCTCCTTCAATAACTTTTCGAGTTCTGCGAGAGCGAGAAGCGGCAGCACAATTTCACAGCAAACACGCTCCGTGTAGACGAACGCAGCCCCTGCTGGATGTGGTGTTATAAACAGCCTGATGGATATGCAACCCAAAAATTCATGGGACCCTTTGTGACCCATTTCTCCTGTCTGTGCTCCCTTGTCCGGCAGCACAATGCTGGCTTTCTCTCCCCCACAACAGCCCACTGTCAGCAGCAGATCCCACCACGGGCAAGCAGCACTCCACAGGAGCACTTTGTTTGGCCTGCTCACGCTGACATTTTTGCAGTTTGCTACAGAACAAAAAATCAGTTTTCCCCTAAGTTACTGGTTAAGTAAACAGTTATTTAGTACTTACTAGGTTAAAATACCTTTTACTTCTCTACCAGCAGGGTTAAGGCACTCTCAAAATACTGCTGCAGTGCAAAAGACAACAAACGGATTTACATTTTCCAGCCCTTGCAAACAGTTTCTCCTTAGCAAAGAGTTATTATAATGGCCCGTAAGAATAATCCAGAACTGCTCTTTTCAGCGCTGCCATTCATTATTCAAACAGAGAAATCTGACTCTGAATTAAGCCTTGTGAAAATGGGAGGGCTGAACAATATTGTCTCACTTTGCCAGAGTGAAAACGGCTGGAGGTGAAGAATGAGGTCTGCTGGCCATGCCCCCGCCTCTCAGCTCGCTGCCCAGCCGTTCGGATGGACCCAGCGTTAAAATCACTGGGCGATAGGTGAGGGGATTGCGATTCTTCTCACCTAGAATCATAGAATCTTCATGGTTGGGAAGGACCTTTGAGATCATCAAGTCCAACCATACACACACACAAAAAACCCTACAATCTCTGCCCCTAGAGCATGCCCTGAAGTGTCAAATCTACACGTTTCTTAAATCCCTCTAGGGATGGCGACTCAACCACCTCCCTGGGCAGGCTGTTCCAGTGCCTGACCACTCTTTCAGTAAAGGAATTCTTCCTAATATCTAATCTAAACCTCCCCTGCCTCAGCTTCAGACCATTTCCTGTGGTCCTGTCATTATTCCCCTGGGAGAAGAGGCCAACACCCACCTCTCTGCAACCTCCTTTCAGGCAGTTGTAGAGGGCAATGAGGTCTCCCCTCAACCTCCTCTTCTCCAAACTAAACATGCCCAGTTCCCTCAGCC
>VWZL01005756.1:628489-657885 GCA_013396915.1 Stercorarius parasiticus
CCATCGATCCAGCCTGTCCAGGTCCCTCTGTAGAGCCTTCCTACCCTCAAGCAGATCAACACTCCCACCTAGTTTGGCGTTATCTCCGAACTTACTGAGGGTGCACTCAATCCCCTCATCCAGATCATCGATAAAGATATTGAATAAAAATGGCCCCAAAACTGAGCCCTGAGGGACACCGCTGGTGACCGGCCGCCAAGAGGATTTCACCCCATTAATCCCAACTCTCTGGGCACGGCCATCCAGCCAGTCTTTAACCCAGCGAAGAGTACACTTGTCTATGCCACGATTCGCCAGCTTCTCCAGGAGAATGCTGTGGGGGACAGTGTCAAAGGCCTTACCAAAGTCCAGACAGACAACATCCACAGCCTTCCCCGCGTCCAGAAGGCGGGTCACATGGTCATAGAAGGAGATCAGGTTGGTTAAGCAGGACCTCCCTTTCCTAAACCCATGCTGGCTGGCCCTCATCCCTTGGCTGCCCTGCACTTGAAATACCTGCTGGGTATTTCAGAGCAGCAAACACTTAAGTCAACTAACTATCATGTAAGTCAACTCAACTGATGTTAACACAAGAAGGAGCGCCGGCGTGCCGGACCCTGCTTCTTCTCATCCCCTCGTCTCCATCGAGTTGGGCCAGCTCTTCTCTCCCAGCACGTGAGGAAGTTCAGACGCTGGAATCACCACCACATGATGAGCTTCCCCAGGGTTTTCCGGATTATCTGCATTCCCATTCATTTTTTGGCATTTCTTCTTGGAGCAAAACAAGCTGGTTTCTTGAAAGGTATAGTTCACCTTAGGAAAACCACCTCAATTCTGGTTTTATTTTGAAATACTATAATTACTTCCCATACAGCGAAGCACACAAGCATACACTCACCTCACCGAATTCAATTATTCTGGTATATGCTTGTATAATAAGCAATTTAACTGCTTTGCTGGACAAGAGCCAAAGTCAGGAAGTGTTCCCTGCAGAGAGCCAGGATTATTCCTGGCTGGCTTTCTGTCTCGCTGCAGATCCCAGTCCATTCTTTTGCCTCCTCGGTTTGGATCTGTTTTAAAACTACCATTGTGCTTATTTAAAAAAAGAAAAAAAAAAAAAAAAGTGTGGTAGAGTCCTCCAGTCTTTTCCCGGAAATGTTTAGTTGTTATTACAGTAATTTCTCCTATGTTTAAAATGGAGATTAACGAAAAGCTGCATAAGGATCTAAGACTGTGCTCCTTAAAATGTTAATTTGGAGCGCTGCGAAGTATATTCAAAAACTGTCATTTTCATATCTTCACAAAAGCAGAGGAAATTAATATTCAAAAAAAACCCCAAAATTTCTTTGTAACTGTTTTCACCGTGCAATCACATTAGCGCTGTCAGGTTGTGATTTTTCTTTTCAACCTATCTGTGAACTTACTGAAGCTATTCCTTTATTGGCGGCTACGCTTTCAGTAAATGAAAAACATGTAAACCACGTAAAGAAAACAGCTAACTAGAAATGCCGCAAAAATCTTCGATTTTGAAGCAAGGCCATAAGTGACTTGGAAAAGAGCTTTCCGCACTCAGAGCCTCAGCAAGCTTTAATTCTGTTGAACAAGAACTTTGGTGTTATTTCTATTTCTGGATATTCCCACCAGATTTCCCAACCTCGCTCACCGTTTGCCTGGCCACGTTATTTCTGTGCCTGGAGGATCCTCCTTTAGCTTGGTAACGCTGCGACAGCCTGCGACCAAGCGTGGGGTCTCTGAGCTGGGGAAGGGGTTTCTGGCGGGTGGTGGCACGACGGGAGGTCTCGCTGCCCCCCTCCCAGGGACGCCCCGCGACGCTGCCCCAGCCCAGGCTGCAATTAGTCTAATCCAGGTATTTCTGGGAATATCCGGTGCACTAAAACCTTTGCCTCCAGGCTCTCTCAGTGATGTTTCCTACAACTGAAGACAAATGGGCTGAGACTCCGGCTCTGATTGCAAGCAAAAGCTCCTTAAAACTTAAAAAAAGGTGTGTATGTATATACACATATATACATATATGTATGTATATAAATATGGATATATAATGTGAAAAGCATCACGTAACTTTTGCTCGGAACACACTACCATAAGAAACTTTACCGTGAAGCAAACCTGCCCCATAGCACAGCTCGGAGCTGGTCCCCGAGGAGTCTGAGTCATGCCTCCATCAGGGCAGCACCTCATAACATCATTATTGGGTTCCCATCCTCCATCAGGGCAGGTTCTCATCGGTTTTGGCACTCAGATGAGAAAAGAGAGAGAAAAACACACCCTGAGTTTAAAACCTACTCTTGAGCCAAGGGATGGCTTTGCCGAGGTGGGAGCGGGAGCCCGACAGGCTGTGATTGTGCAGGCAGACACCACGCCGCTGCGGTCCAGCCTCCGGGGAGTCCCCACCAGCCCTGCAGACAGCGACAGCCCGTGATGCTTATCCCATCACACACATCAGCAGTGGAGTTCAGCGCTTTGCAATTTCCCTGTTGAATATTTTGCTACATTTAAAATGTATTTCCCAAGTCAAAGTGCCAGCCACACGGAAAGCTGAATTTTCCCACGTGCTGTTTCACACCTCCTGGAGGAAGACCTGGCAGGGTGCAGGTGACTCAAACTACAGCTGCCCTCAGGGTGGAAAACGCTTGGTTTTCAACCTGCTGAAGAAATCTTTACCCCGCCATAGAAATCTTGACATGAGAATAGCAGGCTTTGTTATGCCATTGTTCTTTTTCTCAGCTCTGTAAGACCTTCTTCTTCTTCCAACCAGCATCAACTGCAGCAAAACGTTTCCTACGCAATTCACTCCCGGCACACAAGTACATTATGGCACTGATGATGGGTGGTGAGCCCCTGGCCCAGGGTGCCCAGAGAAGCTGTGGCTGCCCCATCCCTGGAGGGGTTCAAGGCCAGGTTGGACGGGGCTTGGAGCAACCTGGGCTGGTGGGAGGTGTCCCTGCCCAGGGCAGGGGGTGGCACTGCGTGGGCTTTAAGGTCCCTTCCCACCCAAACCATTCCATGATTCTATGATTAAAAGATCTTCTCAATTTGTAGAATCTCGTCAACATGAAAACGTCCTTCCTTGACAAGGCAGCAATGAACGAAAGCATTTTGATTACGGCAAGATGTCGGAGAAATGACAGAGAGCGACTGCAGCTCTGGAATGATGCTCCTTTTGGGTCCCAGGTGAGGTGCCACCACGTGGGCTATGCTGTGGCTTAAGCATCACCAGCTCCACGCCAGGTCTATGCCAAGGGAGCCGCAGTGTGTCAGAAGAGCAGAAGCGTGCCAGAAGCCACACACTTGCACCATTTCTGATGGCCACGGTGATTCACCAGGACACCGACACATCTAAGCTCCAGTGCAACGCGTCTTTGCAAATTCAAAGCAGCATTTCCAGGAAACAGTAAGGGGAGTAAGCAATGAAATAACGGTAAAACAAAGTTTTATTGGCAGTAAAAGACAGCAGCTTAATTCTCGGTATACCCACACATGCAATCACGCTATTAAAATGAGCTAACTACTCTGAATAAGCATTAGGAAAATATATCTTGTTTTCCAACAGCGCACTCAGCCTGCTTCAATTTAAATGGGGCACAAGCTCTCAGCATCTGGTCTGCGACCCTCGGAGCTCCCCCAAAGCTGTCTCACGGCTAACTCCGCTCTCCTTTCCTTCCCTGCCATTCTGCTGAAGTGCATTTGCTCGTCCTGCAACACAAATCCCAGGCAACTTGGATAAAACCACGTAGCCCGTTCTCACAAATCCATGGAAACAAGCACAAAGGGCCGGGAACACTGCTAAGGAAGCCCAGCGGAGAGCGGGGAAAGGCAGGGGACACGGCCGTGCTGAAGGGCTCACCCAGCCAAGGCTGCAATATCCCAATCATGCAGCATTTGCCTTCGGGGAGAGGTGCTGGGAATAGGGTGGCTGCAAACAGCCAGCAACAGGCCAGAGAGTGTCAAAAAAATAAGGGAATAGCCAAACACCCCAGCTATTCCCATGGGTTACCTGGGGCACAGTAACTCCAAACTGTTTCCCATAAATACATCAGAATTCAGTCAAGCATCACTCAGAAAAAGGAAGTTTTCCACCTGCAGAGCGCAGGTGGCCGGAGCACACATGGAGCCGCCGGCTGCTGGCGAGGGTGAAGCCCTGCTCCCACCGCCGGGGCTGAGCAGCACCTCCAGTACCACCCGACCTCCTCCCGCTCCTTCTGCTCCCAGACCTTCCAGAAGCTGTCTGAGGCCTGACGGCACCGAGAGCAGCTGCAGCCAAACCAAAGCATCTGCTGGTCCTCCTGGCTAGTGCAGCTACTCACAACCAAGATCTGATCATCCTGCAAGTACAAACTTAGCCAAGCAGCTGAGGCTTATCTTGACATGGCAAGGGGGGCTGGAACCAGATGATCTTTAAGGTCCCTTCCAATCCGAACCGTTCTGTGATTCTATGATTCTACGACACAGGGGCTAAGCAGCACCTGGACTTCATAGAATCATAGAATGGGTTAGGTTGGAAGGTTGGCCATCTAGTCCAACCCCCCTGCCCTGGGCAGGGACACCTCCCACCAGCCCAGGTTGCTCCAAGCCCTGTCCAACCTGGCCTTCAACCCCTCCAGGGATGGGGCAGCCACAGCTTCTCTGGGCAACCTGGGCCAGGGGCTCACCACCCTCACAGCAAACAATTTCTGCCTCACATCTCATCTAAATCTCACCTCTTTCAGTTTAAAGAAGTCCTCCTCATCCCCCTCATCCCATGGCTCCTCTCCCTGCTCCAGAGTCCCTCCCCAGCTTTCCTGGAGCCCCTTGAGGGCCTGGCAGGGGCTGGAAGGTCTCCCCGGAGCCTTCTCTTCTCCAGGCTGAACCCCCCCAGCTCTCTCAGCCTGTCCTCCCAGCAGAGGGGCTCCAGCCCTCCCAGCATCTCTGGGGCCTCCTCTGGCCCCGCTCCCACAGCTCCCTGTCTCTCCTGTGCTGAGGACTAAGCTGCCTGCAAAAGCAACGAATGTTATCAAAGTAACATTTCTGAGAAGAGTAACATGGGATGGTGTAAAAATCCATCTTGCCCGGGAACAAGCAGGGACATGGTCTTCACAGTTTAATTTGAACTTTCCTTCCCGCTTAGCCCACATTGAGACGTCATGAAAACGGATGAGCTGAATTTATGCTGGATGCTGGGGACGATTCACCCAACGTCTGCACGGGCCTAGAAGGAACAACCAACCCCCGAAGGTGTGTGAACATTTGGGGCGTTCCTCTCTCGCAGAGCTGGAAGTTGCTGTTCTGTCAATGCTGAGGAGTTCCCAAAACATAGAGCCAGCTGTGGAAAGCAGAGACGTGCACCAGAAGAGACTGACCTAAACCAGCCCCTGCTTGTACTCAACACGCAAACTCCTTCAACCGCACAGAGAACACAAAGGAGAAATACAAAGACGGATGAGAAACTAATACTGATGTCTCCCTTGAAATTCCTGATTTGTTCTGTACGATACAGACAAGGATTTCATTGGATCCGCTTCCTGACTTCTGGCAAAATTTAAAAAAAAAGCTTACTCAACAGTTCTACCGCTCAGTGGCCTGAGACGGGGGACTCACGTTTCCCACCCCCAGCGCGGCGGCGTGAAGCCTGGTTTCCTCAGCTCTCATGAACCCTGCACAGACCCCCTGCCTTCGCCCCCACCCATCCCACCCTGCTCCTTCCCTCTCCGCATCTCCCTTCCCCAGCAGTAACAACGCTTCTGGATTTTCTTTTCCTCTTGAGCTCTGCTGTATTCAATTCCGTCTCAAGCTCCGGGGTTGCTGTACCTTCTCGGTGGCTGTGAAACATCCCCATCTTTCTGCGTTTGGAAGTGACCTGTTCAACGTGATCTCAGCCCAGTACCGAACAGCGAGCACTGGGCTACGTCTGCCATGCACGCAGCCGAGTGCCCTGCGGAGAGAAACAACCTGCGCACAAGAATCAACGATTTCAGATGAAATAAGGGACAAGAATAATTTTCAGGAGGCAGCTTAACAAAACAAACCGCTCTCCATTTGAACACCCTGAGCCCAGCCAGAAGAAGACTGGCCTGTAAAATGATATTCAAATGAAAAGTCATTTTCAAAAAGAATCCTTGACAGGATTCAGATCAACTGCGGTTTTCCAGCTCAGACCCTGAGAACCAAATTCTGTTCTCATTTACATCAGAGCAAAGCTCAAAGCCTAATGAAATATTTGATGTTCGCCCTGATGAAAATGAGAGCAGAATTTGGTCCGAAATATCCTGTTTTCCCTACTGACTTTATTACAGGGTGAGTGTTAGACAGGAGTTCAGGTTTCTTTTGAAGTTATTTTATGGCAAGGAGATAGAGTGGCAGAGATCTAGTTCGACGAGTCTAATCTGTTCTAAATATGCACAGAGTGTCTGATGAAAGAACCGCAGAGAAGCTGTGGCAACCCTGCAACGCATAGTTACAGAAGCCACACAAATATTATTGAGCTTACAGCAATTTAAATTGGAAGTATACTGCTAGAAATCTAACCCTGCCTACTTTACATGTCAGCAACTCAGAGATTTTTAATATACCAGCTGAATGAGTTATAAACATGAAAACTTGAAACCATTACTGAAAACTTGCCCAGGAGGAAACTGGAAAACAACAGCACACAGCAAGGAAATAAGCAGCTTAATTGGATAAAGAGAAGAGCTAAATGCAGAACTGAGGAAGGTGAAGTGCCCTCCTTGCACACCCCTTTCACCCGCAGCAGCCCACAGCTCCACTACAGCAAACGACTTGATCAACACAAACAGGAATGGAATAAATAAATAATGGCAGACAAACCAAACGTGTTCCATAGGGATTTCTGAGTGTCAGCAGGAGAAAAGAGAGATGATAGAGCACTTGGAAGACAATGAAGGAGCAAAAGCTCCGCTAAAGCTGTCAGGAAGGTAAGAAAGCAAACGGGACGTTACCCAGCCTTCCCTGTGTGATGAGCCCCACAGACCGTCCTGACCAGTGCTATTTCGGCTGTAGTCATTTGCCCAACTAATCTCTAATCCCTCACACCGTCCTCCCTAATGACTCATACTTCTTCTATAATACAGTAGTAATAAGCCAGAAGAATTTAAGCCCGCAATAATGATGTTGTGCTTTGCACGTTTACAGTGCTTTTCCTATTTAAAGCACTTCTCTCGTATTACCCAATTGTTCTTCCTAACGATCTCATCTGCATTTGCTTCCCTGATTCCTTCATTTCACAAAGGTGCAAATAAAGACAAAGATACCAGCAGCTTGCCCAAGGCTCCAGGTGAATAAATGAAAGAACCAAACTACAAGTTCCAGTTCTGTGCCTGCGTTACAGGACTGCGGACCTTTCCCCAGCTGGAGATGTCATCTTTTATTTCCATATTCTGCCCAGCCCTTCCTGGTGTTACCCAGAAGCCAGGCTTTCTCCACGGTCACACAATACCTCTGGCTTGACTTCCCCATCGCAGAGGAGAAGCCTCGCCAGCAGCCGTCCCATTCCCGTTCCCTCCGGCAGCTCTACACACACAACACGGCTCACACCTTGGACACGTCTGCTCTTGCAGAGCTGAGGTTTCTACAACAGGCCCACACTGGAGATTGCTTCAAACCTTTTGCTCTGGCTCATGACGAGCACCTCAGAAATACAGTTATTTGTCTACAACATGCAAATATTTACAGTGGATGTAAATCAGAGATTGCTATCTCTCCACCAGAAATAATTCCCAAAACGCAAAACCTAAAAAAAAAGTAACAACTTGGCTTGTTGATCATCTGCATTAACCCACTTACAGCAACAGCGGCATAAAGGAAACACACACTACGTGTTTATACATCGTCCAGTTGGGACTCATCAAGTCTAACGATTTTTGAGACGGGAAGTCTAGATTCATTTTTTCTTTGATGATAAATCCAGACATATATCCAATACTCAAAATAAACTAGAACAGCAGCTTTCTAGGACTTGATTCCCCCGCTGGTGCTTCTGAACCATCATACGATGTTCTCAAACCCCATTAACCACCGTACGCAAACATGTGATACGCTTGAACCTGCACACCTATGAAGGACACTGGTTTGCCCCACTTGAGCCAACTGGAATACCTGAATTAATTTCAGCAGTCAGTGTTCCATCACAGAGACAAACAAAATCCCTACTGATAGTAAAGCCAGGAGTTTTGCGTCTCAAGGGCTTGTGTAAATGGCTCTGAAAATGGGAGATCTAATGCTCCATTCCTGGCTGTTTCAGGGACAGAACTGGAGTAAAGCTCTCAAGGTCTCCATTAGTTTTCCAATTCAGGGACACATCTTGACTGACCAAAAGGTAAAGGGAGTAATTTACAGTCTGGATTCACCTTGTTGGGATTATGGCTCTTTTACACAAACATGAAGAAAATGATGACATCGACAGTCTACTTTGCAGCTCAAAGTGACTTATGGAAAATCGGCAGTTTATGGAAAATCCTTACTGGAGCAAATTTAGTTGAATGAGAAAGCTCTAGCCAACAGTAAGAGAACTATCGACATGCGCACCACATTCTAATAAAGCACAATAACATACCTCTTTGAAGTTATCAAATGCAGATAAGATGATTTCATGCCCTCCTCTGACGAGACAAACAGCTGCTAAAAGTTCTAAGACGAGGGCCTTTGTCCTGCGAAGAAAAGAACCGGCATCAGTCAATGACCACCCCGTGCTGAACCGCCTTCTTTCTACCTGTCTGCAAAACGGACGTGGAGACACTGGGAGACGTAGTTTGCATCCCATGTATTTTTAATCTCTTAAAACCAGTAAGCCTGCATGATGTGTAATGCTGAGCAGCATCTGATCCAGGGAACTGTGACTCTCCCAGGATCATGCAGTTTTCCCCCACTTTAACAACTTCTCAAAACATGCAAAAATCGAAATCGCAAATTATACTTGGGGAAACTGAAGCCAGCCGATGGCAGTTGCACAGCTGTGGCACAGGCCGACCTCGCCAGCCCTCGCCAGCTCGCCCTGCCGCAGCGTCCCCCTGCGCAAACCTCACGCGAGCCCGGGTCACCGCACACCAGGCAGCACTCACCGGCCGCACCGCAACGCAGCCCTGGGCCTCTCAGCCCACCCTTTAACCAATGTGCTTATAATTCAAATCTGTATTTTTTCCTGATACAAATCTGAATTATTTTCCACGATAATTTGTATTATTCATAGCCATGAAAAAAAAAGACGTGGTTTGGTCAAGCAAATACAGGATGCCTCAGCACGCCTCTTCCCTCTTGAATCAGAAATACGGCAAGTGATTGACAGCAGTGCTAACACAGGCACACTAACGAGAGAAGACAACAAATCACTGAAAGAAAAGCATGCAGCAGACCCAGTGTAACTCTAAGATAAATAATTCCCAGTATTTTCTTACTGGGTTCACATAAGGCAAAAGCGCCAACCGGACTCTATGGCCAGCTGGGCTCTGAGCAGGTATTAAAATCATGCAGACACATACGAAATTAGTCCCATGCCAAAGCATCGACTCAAACCAGATGTTACAGAAAAAGAAATACCTTTTGGCTTTCAAAGTGTCAAGGTTATCTTTGGAAACCAGACAAAATGTTCACTTTCCTAGGAAATTTTAAATGTATCATTTTCAATTCTTACTCATCAATCTATTTTTCCTGCCCCAAGAATAAAATCCAAGCTCTTTCGGACAGCATCAAGGGGTTCTTACTACAGATCTCCAGCAACACCCGCTCCAAGAGCAGGCAGTGACCCGTGACCGCGGGAGAGGGGAGGGCATCTCTGCGCACAGAGCCCAGGGGGATGCCCAGGTCCCCAGTGCTGGCCGGACCTGCCAACACGCCTGGGGTGGGGATGGGGAGAGGACAGCTACGGCTGGGTCCGTGGCATCCGTCTGCGGACAACCAGAGGAGACCAAGTCCCTACATCCATCCTCCACCCGCTCCTGCGGCCCTTAGCTCGGCAGGGTGGTGCTCTGGGGATGGGAGCAGCTCCGCGGCATCGCTCAGAGCTGCTGCTTCCCTTTCTGCACACCTCGGACAACCCTAAGCACCCCAGCCTCTGGCTTCTTCCACGATCACGATGGGGCTAAAACGAAAAGAAATGAGGTTTTGAACAGCACTAACATTACGTTTTGTCTTCAGATTACTTTAGCCACACTTGAAAGCTTTTTCTTTTTAATAAACAGAAATCTAAATAACCCACTTCCTTCACAAATGAAAATAGGCTCTCTCTTCATCACCTGATTTTCAGCCACAGGACACCAAAAAAAAAATAAACTTCCCATGTACGTTGTGCCCAGGTTTGCTGACTAAGGGCTAAATAGAAGAAAGGAATGAGGTACCGAGTGCCATCAGGACAAGGTTTCAAGCAGTGCACTGTAAGGCAAGCGGACAGCCTAAGCAAAGGCGCTATATATATATGTATACACACACATAGTGCTGTTTAGTTTTGTCTCATCTCCTAGTTGTACCTTTCTCTGCAAACCTCGCTATGTCAGATTTGGTTTCGTTAAGACGTGCAAGAGCTCTGCGGCTCCAGGCTTTGCTGGAGGTGGCTGCCAGGGTGACGAGTGTGTGCGGGGAGAGGGGACACAGCCTGGCAGCCAGCAGCTCCCCTGCGCGATTACGACACTATTGCTGTGGCTGACCAGCAACCCGACACAGAGAGAGAACAAAACCCCCTCTCAAAGAAACGTAAACCTAAGGACTCCTCAGGTGACATCTAGTTAAGAAGATTTTCCTACTCTTGAGGAAAATCTGGCGCTAAGCTGCTCGTTATCAGCAAGGTCTTCTGCGCGCCGCAATCGAGCTGCAGTGCTCACGCAGCGAACTTTCAGCTGAAGTCAGTAGAGTCAGAACTCGACAGCAATGGCTCATCAATTTGCACCATAATACAGATTTAATCTGATTCAGAATGAAGTCTGAACTTTGCTACAGGTTTGTGCATAAACATACCCCTGAAAATGCCTTTCCATGTACTCTTTACTTACCTACTTCTTAAAGTCTCTAAAAGCAAGTGCAGCCTACCTGGGGTTCTTGTTGTTCAAACTTAGTGCAATTTCGTTAACGGCATGTGGGTGCGACATGACCATATTGAATCCGTACTGAAAAGAGAAGGGGAAAATATTGTTTCAGTTTTGAGACTGAAATGATTATTTTTAAAATCCAACAACAAAATAGCTGTGTGGTCCAAAAGAGCAAAAAGGGAAATACCTGGTAATTCATTATGGCCCGTAAACACATGATGCAGACATGAACGTCATCTTTTTTACTCACTAATCTGGAATTTTTTAGCGTTCTTCGGCTTGGCAAGGTGTTATACCTGCAAAGAAAAACAGCGCTCATCGATGACCAGACTATTTTTAGGTGGTAAGAAAAAAGGGATGGAAATATCCCTCCTCTGGGTGAAAATCTTTCAGCTCTGCAGAGCAGGTGCCCATCAGAGAACACACATGGGAATGAGGCGGAGGGAAGGTGACGGGCTGGGACACTGGCGGCGTAGGAAGCCGCAGATGCACAGTCCACGGCTGCCTGGTGGCCACCACTGCCCAGCCAGGGCCAGCTCGGACCACACATGCTGGTCACGGCCAATGCCACCAGCCACGGCGTGACCCATCCAAAGCCAGGCACCTCCATCTCTCGTAGCACACAACGGGGAGAGAACGATCCGCCCGCAAACCAGAGGTATTCCCGATTTTTTTCCATGCACTTTACTCCGCACAAGCAACGGCATGGACTTTTAATGGATCTGAACATTCGTAGGCATCAGCAGATGTATTAATTCCCGCTGCATTTCGTTTAAGAATGGTGCCTCTCTTCTATTCCGCAGCTGAGCTTCCTGAAAGCCCTCCAAACTATTTGAGGAAAATACAGCCCTTAGGAACTTTCCTCAGAACAGAGGCATTAATTATTTTAATTGTAACCCCTAACTGATAAATCAACCTTGAATTCAATTAAGTACACCGAATAAACACAAAGGGAAATCTTTAAATCTGTCATTTCTACGGCACAGTAAATGAAAAACACGTTTCAGCTCTTCCTGAGATACTGCTTATTTTCTTTAAGAACAAACAGGCTTCGGGAGCCGAGCACAGGAAACCGGAGACAAGGAGACGGGCTGCCGTGTGAAATACACGTATGTGCTCATGTGTGTGAAGCTGAATAAGCAATGCGAGGACTACCATTATGGTCAAGAAACTCTTTTGACAGTGAGGCGTGAACTGCTGCCATCGGGCGAGGGTGGCCGTGGTGCTGCCCCGGGAACAGCAGGACAAGCCTCATCCAAACTGGGGGGGGGGCTGCGGGGTCCCCCGGCTGTGCCAGGGACACCAGGGGGGCTCCGCAAAGCCGTGCAGGCTGCCCCCAGCAGCCCCAGCTGGCAGCACCATCAGCAATGCCGACAGGGATGGCGAAGGGTGGTATTTGGGGTTGGAAAAACACATTATTTATTCCGCTCCCCCAAATTACAGAGTAAAAACCGCCGGGAGAGAAGGTCCAAGCTGCAGCATCCAGGAATTTCCACTCTGCAGGTGAGAGCAGAGACCAGAGGGCACGGGATCGCTGGCTAACGAAACCTCTAGGCAGGCACAGTAATGCTTCTGCATTTCCAACTATCACACTCGGGCCTGAAAATGGAGGAAGAAAGTATAAAAATCTGCAGACAGGAAGACAGAAAGAAAAATAACGTGATGCACGTGCAGTGATGTGCGAATTCTGACATTTCCTATGCAAAGAGCAACTCCTCTGGGGGAGGAAAGAGAAATTCACAGATGGAAGCTTGACTGCTGGAGTAAATACAACCTCCAGGAAAAAGGCAGCTGATTCAGGCAACTGCAGCTGGCTCACGCTTGCCACTGCCACCTTTGCAGCCTGGAGAACACACACGGGAAGGCTTTTCTTCTCTTTCATTTGGGAAACCAACGGCAGTGGGGAAAGCTTCTGGATTACAGCATCCTTAGCTCTCGCTCCAGTCCCTAACCAGGAGCTAAACGAATCCGTACTGGTACCCAGCAATGACTCAAAGCTCACGCCGAGGCAGGGGAGAAGGTGAGAGGTTCCAGGGAACACGCAGACCCGGGCGTTTCCATTCGAGAACTATCCCAACACTCCAAGAAAGTATGAGTGGCGTGGAGGGAGTCAACGGGGAATGATCTGTCATAATTTCTCACAACACGGGAACTATGTGGCGTCACATATAATTATCAGGTGACAGGATCAAAGCAAACCTGGTAATTTTTGAGGCACTCCTCCACGCAGTGCTCCGGAGAGCGGGACTGCTGCGGAGCCCAGAGCATGGCACGGGCTCCAAAAGCACTTACAGAGGAAAAAATCCATCAAGAACTGTTAAACGCAAGATGCAGTCCATAGGTCAGGATGCTTAAATCTACAGAGTGCTGGAAGCAGGAGCACGTCCCAGGAGAAACATCACCGGGTATCTGCCTTGCTCGTACTAAGCAAGTGCTCTAAGCATCTCCTGCTCTAAGTGTCTGCTCCTGGGCAGCGCCAGAGAGGGCTGTGGATATGGCTTTGGTGTTCTCACACGGCACCGTTTTCCTCCTCCTTTCCTCTGCAAATTTAGAGCACATTTGGGGGGTTGCCCTATTTATTGCTGATGCTACTGTGCAGTTATTTGTCTAATCCATGCTACTCATTTTGTTTAAAAAAGAGAAGCAGCTTTTAAAATCAGTGATTAACATCATTATTATTATTACTACTACTATTAATAATAATAATAGTAGTAAAAATTAATAATAAATACATGAACAAGTAATAACAGACTTGCTTTGTTCTGACTCACTAGCTCACTCTCTGGCACAAAGGACATACTTGCAGATTTTCTCACTCTAGATGTACAAATGGAATGGGGATGTACCGAGCGCCGGGCAGGGATCCCAGGGATCCCCGCGCAGCGTCACCCTCGCCGTGTCCGCCTGCAGGACCCCTCCGGCGCGGGCCGAGAGCGGAACAGGCGGCGAGCTCCGGAGCGCAGTGCCAAAGCTCCCTGCCCACGGAGAGCCGGCGACTCTCAGGCTTCGGCAATTACTTCCCTTGGCTTTCATTTTCCAGGAGCACTGAGATGAAAGAAACCCCAAAATTCAAAGCAGAATTCAGTCAAACTGCTTTTTCTTTTTTTTTTTTTTTCCCCATATAGATGAATGCATAAATCAGCTTCAGGGCACTCCAGACAGATTTCAGGTTTGTGGGAAACATGACCTAGTTTTGCCGGAGACCGGCAAGCAGTGGGAGCCCGGGAGCTGGGTTTCAGGGAGCAGGCCCCGAGGAGGGATGCGGGACTGGGACAGGACCAGGCTGCTCCCTGCGCTGCGGGGCTGACCCTAAGGCCCCACCAGCCCTTCGGATGGGATGCTGCACCGCACCGCACGCACCTGGGATCCGGAACACTGTCTGGCTGCTCCTGGGGGGAATGGGGACAGCCAGGGAGCCAGCCATGTGTCCCCACGGACAGGCTGACTGCCCACACACAGACCCCGCGCTCAGGGACTTGTCTGTCTTCCAAATCTCCCTTCCCGAGACAAAGAAAGAGCAGTTCAACCTTCAACTGGGAGCCGTACTTTGAATCTGAACTGGGAAGTGTGGAAGCCCTGCCAGCGTTGGCTGCAGAATGTGTCACCACACCGCACTAGCGTGTTTCCATACATTCATTTCACTAAATATGAAAAACACCGCAATAAGACGACTTAAAAGTCATTTGTAGTCATCCAAAGATCTTTCCTACAATGACTTATGTCAGTTTTAAACTATTAAAGGCTGAATACATTATTTTCCTTTAAATTTTAAATAAGTAATTAGATCTTTATCGTGCCACTGATAGAAGGAAAAAAAATCTTCCTCAGTGCATGGTGCATCACCTCCTTACCTTTCCGAATGCCTTTAAACATCTGACAGAGCTTTGTCAGCTGTAACAAATGGGAGCAAGTCTCCTTAAACTAATAAAGGCAGTATTTGGCATTTCCAGCCCCTTGGGGAGCAAGGAGAAAGAGAATCGGGGAGCAAGGACACCCTGCAATGCCACAGGACCCTGGAGCACGTCGGGTCCATCTCCCTGGGATCCACCACCTGGATGGAGCCTCCCCGGGCTGAGGGATGGTCTCCTCTACACCTCCCACTACCCGCACCCAACCAAACCCTGCTCTGCAGAGCAACGCAGCCACCAAAGGGAAAGCCTGAGGTGAGAACAATACTCGCCTCTTCTGCAGAGATGGCGAAGACCCACAGAAACCCAACAGGGGCTGCAGACATCCCATACGGCACTGCCTGCCCGCAGCCAGGAAAACTGCTGGTTTGAAGCCTGGAGATGTTCACTTGGAGGATTCTCATACCAATGACCAGCCAAGTAGGCAAAGGCAGAGGGACCTGCTCTGTTCTCTCCCCAAAAGCCAAGATGACCCTCACCCGTGGGGACGCTGCCCCAGGCCAGGCACACAGCCCCAGCCCCGGGCTGCACTCTCTGCTCTCTGCGGCAGCCCTCCTGCCCTCCCCGCCATCCTGCACATCGTTAATTGCTAATCAGTGATACCATCAGCGATACACAGAGCCCGCACCCTCCGGCTCGCAGAGCTTCCACAAGTGTTGGTTTAGCATTAGGCTGAGGAACGGGTACGGAATAAGCAATCGAGAGCTGCAGTGCAGAGAAAATATCTCTAGCGCAGATGGGATTCTGCCCTAGATTTAGATCACTTCCCTTCAACAGATGCAAATTTCTTCACACAGACATGAATGCCAAGAATTAATGAGGATTTTTTGTACAGAAACTCTTTTACGACAACTCTGCACACTGGAACTAAGGCTCGTGAAGCTTTCTCTGCATTAGTGGCAACTGCAACGACCCCTGATGTTACTTGTTTCCTTCCTAAAGGCAGGGCAGCCTGGTGGTATCTCCAACACCTCCCTTCACATGACATGAGCCAAACCAGGGTGGATGATCTTCTTTTGCTTTTATTTCATTTCTTGTTACTAAACATTAGGCTGATCCGAGCATCTGGATGAATTGTTGGGTTTGATTTCCTGTCTGCTGCAGGTCAAAGATTATGTCACCACGAGTATATTTATCCTGGTAATTAAATTCAGATGGTTCCTCTTTTATTTCCTCTGCCCTGCCTTTAAAGAAGAACTATAAAACCTTACTTCTGAAAAAAAAAGGCAGAAACAGCAAACCTGACGGCGTGCAAGCTCCTGCAGCGTGTAACGCTGTCCTCCTGCCAGCCACTGGCGGTGGGTGCGGGATGTCACCTGGGAGGGAGCCACTCCACAGCTTCGTGCCTTTGCTGCTGGAGGCCACCGTTAAGAGAGAGCCTAAATCTGTGCTGAAATGCACAGTACGGTTTAAGGTTCTTTTCCTCGCCCAGATCTAACAGAAGTACACTTCTGTTCAAGAATAACCCATTCATCATTTTTAACTCAGTTCGTTAACAATTTAGTTAATTCAGTGCCTGTAAAGTTGCTGCCATGACGTCTCTGGAGACAAGGTTGTGCTTTTACCCACCAGCCTCCTACAGAAAGGTGAGAAGGACCATTCAGCCCAGCCAGCCTGAAGAAAGTAATTTTCTGTTAATTTCTAAACTCCTGCCTCCGTGTCCACCTTACTTTGTTAACGGGACCAGCCAGAACTGCTGAAGATGTCCAGCGTGTCCTGGACTCACCCAGCACCTTGTACAACCGAGACCGAGAGAACGCAACACGCAAGGGCGTCTTCTGGTGCAAAACAGCTCACACTCACACTGAAGACCCACAGATGGGTAATTAAAACACCTACACAACAAACTGAGATAACTCAAAGTAAATAAAAGCCCTTTCCATCATGGTTAAGTGAGCACAAATCTCAATACAAACTCCTGCCATCTCCACCAACTTCAGTGGAAGGACTTTCATGCTTAAAAGGTGGACATGTGCCCAGTGGTGTAGACTTCTCATGCACCGGGTTAATAATGAATACAAGTTATAGCCAGTTTCTCCTATCATTTTTACCTTATTCTCTCCTAAAGAATATCATGCCCTCCTCTGTCTAGACTGGCTCCCTCAGAGTAGGAGCAATGAGAGCAGAGGACAGCCCAGGGTGGACCTCACCGCCCGCCTGGCTGCTCGCCCAGCTCTGCGTGGGCTGGGACTCCTGGTTTTCATTGGGGTTTGGTGCTTTTTGGATTGCATTTCTGTGATTTTGTTTTTCTTGGTTTGGAGGTGCTGGTGTCTGTATTATGAGCATCCTTCTGACAACAGAAAGGGACTTTGGAAGAGGAAGGTCTTGGCACTTCCTACAAACTTTGGATTTCTCTGATCTTCTCTTAGAGCAAGGTACAAGCTGGGTCTGCTGGGCGTGGGGACCCTGAACTTGCACCCTGTTGCAGGGGATGAGACCCAGAGAGGGAAAGACCATGAGCCTGCGCTCAGTGGTGGCCCTCACAAGCACTAAAACCAGTGAGGTGCAATCAGCTCCTCTGCTCATGAAAGGGAAAAAATACCTGCCCTGGGCAAGCCAGAGTAGGTAGCCGTGCTGCCTAAAAATGTCTCCTCTCCGCCACTTCAAACAGGGATGACAAAGTTGGTTTGTGCCACAAATGTAAAGAAAATAAATCATAAAATCATAGAATGGTTTGGGTTGGAAGGGACCTTAAAGTCCACGCAGTGCCACCCCCTGCCCTGGGCAGGGACACCTCCCACCAGCCCAGGTTGCTCCAAGCCCCGTCCAGCCTGGCCTTGAACCCCTCCAGGGATGGGGCAGCCACAGCTTCTCTGGGTAAATGACTTTGAGCCTGCTGGGTTTGTCTTCATCTAAAAGAATCTGGGAAAATTATTAATCCAGAAAGCTGAGGAGATCTTTGATGCTTAAAGAAGTTGAAAAAAAGAAATGCAAACAGTCTGGTTTGCACATCCCACCTAACTTCCAGCAAGGGAACGAGCGTGTTTCTTCACCTCTGCAGGCACAGATGGGTGCTGTAGGGGATTCTCCTCCAGCTTGACCAGGACAGTTACCGACAGACACCCCACATATCCACCAAGCAGGCGACACAAAAAGGGGGGGCACGCTGCCTCGGAGGTACCCTCAGCTGCCAGAGACACCACTGCCTGACCAACACCTCCCAGGTCTGTAAAAATTGTGGTCTTCAAAGCAGAGAAACCACAAGAATCACAAGACCGACAACTGACTGCTCAAAAATACGCTCTGTTAAATTGGCAGGGACCTGACAAACATCGTGACGACAAAGTCAGCAGGTCCCCGAGCAGTGGAAGCGTTAATGGTGAAGCCCAATTCATCGCAGCCCAAGCAGCGGTGCCAAATTTGAGTCCAATTACTGAATGCATTCAAAGCCCATTTATGGATTTAGGATACGTTTGCCTGGATCACTCACTCAGTACGGGCTCCACAGACTTTGAAGAAAGAAATGAAGTTTCTCAGTTCAAGCCACATAAAAATTGAAGTATTTGACTCCGAAGAAAGGGAATTTCTAATGGGCTGCGACATTACAAAGTCCGCATGAATATTTATCTGACAGGAGAGTATGACTCTCATGTGGAAGAAATGCTCTTTCCCCCCCAAAAAAGCAGCAATAAAATCCCCAAAGGTTCATCCCCGTTTTTATCCTCCTGCCCTCATTTTGGTGTTTGCTTCCCAAATCCCTGCGTTTCCTCTTGAAAAAAAAAAAAAAAACCACCTCACAGTTGCCAAGGAAACCCAGTGAGCAGGGAATTGGCAGGGTTCAGCACTACTAAAAAGGGCCCTGGGAAGCCGGTTAAGTCACAATTAGAAATGGATAGCCTCAGCCACGCAAACGAACAGAGAGAGCCTCCGTGCCCACGTCACCGTCACCACCGGGTGACTTCCCACCGCTGGTGGCTGCAAGGGACCACTCACCACGATGGAGCCGCACCGTTTGAAGGGTCTAACTACCTCCTAGTGTCACTTTTCCTTAGCTCCTCTTCCTTTTCCTATAATTAAATGCGTAGAGCCCACATCAGCTGGGACCGAGCAGGGTCCCGAGGGCTACAGCAGGTTTACAGCTGTTGAACCCTGAGGACAAGCGGGAGAGCTGGTGCTACGACGCTGCCAAACAGACACCAAAAATGAGGAAAAAAACCAGTGTTAAAGCTGGCAGGAAACATTGTCTCCCCAAATCTTCATGCTATTTTAATAAAGAGGAATCTGGGCCAAATCCGTTCTCATTTTTCATACTGCTATGGCATAGCAGGGATGAGCCCAGCTCCTGAATTTTAAATTACCCTGTTAAGATTGTCAGCCTTCTCCTTTTTCATCCAAAGAGGGAGGACTGCTTCTCCCTCTCTCTCCATTTTAATGCCTTTTATAACAAAGACAGAAGAGGAGCTTGCACACAGAATTTATGGCCTGGACTCTGCAGGTCCCAGACACATCGTCTACCCAGTGATGGGGCAGGAACCTCCTGGTTTTGACCAGAAACATCATCCCGCACACCCTCCTCATTCAAGGAGCACCCAGCTTGTTCTCAGGAAAAGATTCTGTTTCAGTTAATCAATATTTACTAATTATACCAAAAAAGCCCTTCTTAAAAACTTTCCACCTACTTTTTGCTTTTACTGGTATTGAAAAAGTACACATTTTAAAACACGGATTTATTTTTTTTTAAATGAAACACAAACCAAAGATGCTACTTCCACGTAAGTTGGACAGCCTGTGCCCGAGCTGCCCCGGCGCATAGATGGCTCTGCAGGCAGGAGGGGGCACTTGGCTGAAAAACACTGTACGAGGTTACATTTCTGTGCCGGTTTGGGATCTGAGTGAAGTCTCTATTTGTAAAAAAGATGAAATAACACGGGCAATGGCTAAGGGCTCTAGGTTTTAGGTACGAATCCAGTAATACCGCTTGCAATATGATAAAGAAAACTGGTATCTTGTTTCAAAGCAAACCACATTTTATTTTATTTTTTTTTTAGAAAATCCCACTCTATGGAAGCAAACTACGCTTTGAAGTTATAATGCGATAACCACACGTTTTGGAAGCTGAAAACTCCCCCTGATGCTCAGGCGGTGGCTTTCCCAAGACGTACGATTACCAGATTATAAGGCATGGGGAGCAGCGCTGGGCGGGCGCTCCCATGCCCTGCGCAGCCCGCGCTGCACCCAACCTTCCTCCTGGGACTTACGAGGTTTTCCGGCTCGAAGCCTCATCAGCAGAGCGCAAAGTGAAGCCGCTCCAGAGGCAGTTGGCTGAAAAGCAGCTCTGGCAGCGTTTGAACTGAAGTTGCTCAGGCAGAGAAACCAATCTGATGGTACGTGAAAGGCGGGTGAGAGCAGAGGAGGGAAGGATGCAAGAGAGGGAATTGGAGGAGAGCGTTTGGAAGAGGGAGGGGAATGAAGGATGCAAGGAAGGAGACATTGAAATGTAAAAGGGAAAGGAATAAAGGGGAATGTGAGAAAGAAAAAAGGATGGAAGGAAATGAAGAGAAAAAATGTGAGAGACATGTAATGTATACCTGAGTTATGCATTTCTAGTGTAACTAATCACAAACATGCCTCCCAAAGACAGAGAGCAGGATCAGACCTCCTCCTGCAACCACCAGGCTCTGCCACTTCTCTGTCATAGTAATTAAAGATCAAAGAAAACCAAAACCACTAAGAACACCTTTGCAACATTAAAAAAAAAGAACAAATCAACTGGTCAAGTGATTTTGCTGGACTCCACAGCCTGTATGTCTTTACCAGAAGCGTGTGTCTGTCTCCTCTCCACTGCTGACGTCTGTGAACTACATCTTGCAGGCATCCCACCCACCGCAGCTCGGGCCGGAGGCGGCAGGCACTCACTTCACAGGAACTAAAGAGCCAACATTACCATCCACTGACAAACCAGAACTGAACCTCAACTGGAAGATGGAGGAAAAAGCTGCAAGTCCTCACTGACTCCATCTATTTTGGACTCCTTTATGCTCACAGTACTATGTAACAAAACGCCAGAAAAGCCAAAAAAAAGTCAAAAAGCGTACGAGTAAATGCTATTCAGCGCTCTGAGCTGCAGCCCTAGGAAAGAGCACTGCGAGGTTAAAGTTCAGTTTAGTTTTAGTTTATGATGTTTTATAATAGTGAAGCATTGAAGGAATGTAACCGAGGCAGTGAGACTTTATAGTAAAGCCCAGGGTGATGCTGGACTTAACAGCAAGTTTGAAGGATACAAGTGGCCTTTAAAGAAAAAAAAAAAGTCTTGTTCGTAGCAGCATGGAAGGAATGTGCTCCTAGAAGAGCCCTTTTTGGACGAGACACCAGATCGGAGCTCCAGGCTGGCTGGGTCCATGGAAATTTTGAGATACTCTTTGGAGAAGAGGAATTGCTTCCTCCGTGCAAGCCACATTGTACCTGCTGGAAGCGTGTCGCGCATCCTTAGATCATTCTGCCACTGGAAATGGAGGCAGAGTTATTCTTGCCTCTTCCTCCCTTGCTGTAAC
The DNA here is from genome assembly GCA_013396915.1 of Stercorarius parasiticus. Lineage (NCBI taxonomy): Eukaryota > Metazoa > Chordata > Aves > Charadriiformes > Stercorariidae > Stercorarius > Stercorarius parasiticus. Next base: position 649,895 of record VWZL01005756.1, read on the forward strand.
GCTGCCCCGTGTTACTAGCTTAGCACTTCTTTCCACCCCAAAACCGTCACTACAATGACGCGTTTTCTATATGTGTCAAGCCTATACTGTGGAAAGAGGGAAGATGAAAAATATTCTAATTGGAAAAACCATACCGACTCTTCTCACCCAGGCACTCGCTGTTTGTAGGTCACCCCCGGCCCGATTCAACGCCTTACCGTAAAGTGGAGTGTCTGCCAGAGCGGGAAACGCTGTTGCCAACTGGGGAGGGCAAATTACTGCCCCTGTGCAGGTCCTCAATAGATCGGCTCCAAGGTTTGGACTTGTCCATTGAGTTTTCCACATTGTTCTCCAAACTTTCAAAGTCAAACCTGAAAGGAAACAGAAATTCCAGCGCCGGGTCAGACAGAAGAGATGCACACAGCGTTCTCCTTTCTGTTCGACATCTGCAGATCTGAGTGGGTCGCAAAAGCTTACAAAAAGAAAAGGAAGGGATCAACGGGGGCTCACCTCCCCTCGGCTGCAATTCAGTGCCAGCTCCAAATGCACAGTGCGGCAAATTTGGAGCTTGACAAAGGGAGTAGCTAACCACGCAGGCAGACAGTTCCAGAAGGACTGAACAGCTACGTATCCTTCTGCTTCAATGGAAAACAAACACAACACTGGCTGCTCTGCTGATGACTCGCCCTGCCTTGAAGGAAAGGGGAGGAATGCTTCAAGCCGTCTCCATTTGATTTCAATAAATCAATACTTTGTGCAAGTACTAACGCAGTTTCCTCCATCGATATGCGAGCAAGCATTTACACTGCCTTGTTGGCCCTCACGAATCTCCCAGCATATGTACTATATTACCATAATCATTACACATTTTCTTTGATTTCTGACTCATTGCCCATTGTACTGCTATTTCAAGCAAAAATTGCTTGTTCCCCTTACAGCTTTTGAGGTTATTACTCATGTTTACCACGTTAGAGAGGGGAAAAACCCAGCACGCTCACTTGCGTACATTTGTATAATTTTAGGAAGAAAGTCTTTATACAAACACTTCTTTTTGCTAGGCACAGTTTTTTCCAGTGTTAGGAACATTCTAAAACATATAATTTTCCTTCATTAATTTTATTGCAACCCCACCAAAAATCTCTTTTCTGTGCAATGATATATATACATCTGATGGCATCTTTTCTAAAACTAAAGTATCAACTCTCCTCGGCTCGAGTTCCTAACTACAACAGGATCTTTAACCTACAATTTCATACAAAAATCTACTGCTACAGCATCCTGAAGTGGAAGCCTGTGGATATACAAAAACAGATCCTCCGCTGAAGAACTATTTCAAATCGCGTGATATAACGACTAATGAAAGCGGCTTTGTTTCCCAATCTGTTTTAACAGTCATTAATTTCATCAGATTTAATAATCGTTAGTAATTTAATGATTTACTACCTAAATGACTGCATCTGACTCCCAGCTAAGCAGCTGTCGGAACTGCAAGAGCTTGTTCCATAGGCTTCCCGACTTGCAAAAGCACCTTGAAAGTCCCTGTCCCGCAGCGCATCTAAAGCGCAGGATGCTGACGGCTTTGCTCACCGGGAGCCTTGTGAGAAGGGGTTCACGTGCGGATGCTGCTTTGAGCATGGTGGACACTATTGTAACTCTTTGGGGTCGGGTACTCATTGCAAAACTCTTCGTTAAGGATGCCTGCACGCTTCCACACATTTGTTGAATGTTTTTGCCCTGTACCTCTAGGACGGTCAGAGGCCAAAGCTAAAAAATTACATGTAGAATTACAGGATTGCCCAGGTTGGAAGGGACCTTTCAGACCATCGAGTCTACCCATCAACCTAACTCTGACAAAAACCATCAGTAAACCGTATCTCTAAGCACTTTGTCTGCCCGTCTTTTAAACCCCTTCAGGGATGGTGCCTCAACCACTTCCCTGGGCAGCCTGTTCCAGTGTTTGATCACCCTTTCAGTGTAAAAATTTTTCCTAATATCCATCCTAAACCTCCCCTGGCGCAACTTGAGGCTGTTTCCTCTCAAGGCCTTAAACTTAGGCTTTTTTTTTTCCTCCGCAACATGTTATGTTCCAATAGTTTTGGACTAACGTTACCATTCTCTCTGCTCTAAGTGGGTAGCGTGCTGTACCAAGCAGGAAAGCTCTGCTACAGGGAACGCTGAGCATCCGACGTGGCGCTTCCCTCCCGCTCTGCAGTCATGCAGGATTCCGCTTTGCCCTGCAAGCCCGGAGAGCACCAGACAGGTCTTACTTACGTGACTGCATACTGTGCGAAGGACAAGTACTCCACCAGAACATCCAGGCCTTTGTTTTCCTCATTCAGGAACTCCCGCACCCATCTGTTAGAAAAATCATTAGACATCAGAGCGTTTCACAGGCTTTGGGCAGCTACTGGAATCCTGGTCAGATAAACTAGAGACTGAGCCACTGCAGGAAAGGCAGGACTGCTGAGCTAACTTTGCTTTCTCACTCAGGAAAAGAGGACTTTTAAACAGTGCCATTTATGATTTAGAGGACTTTAAAATAGAGTCCTTCAGAGGACTTTACAAACGTACTGAAACAAGCCTTTTTGCAGCACTATGATAGGAAAAATATTAAAAAAAAAAAAAAGAAAAAAAGGCATAAAAACCCCTAAGCACACTCTGCATTGCTCTGAAACTAGACATTTGTTCTTCTAAGTATGAAGCTCTGGAGCTGGTAAGTGCCTTTCCCAGCACAGCCCTGGTTTCCTCAAAATAGGAGCAGCACGCTAGAAAATCGATGTAATTGAGGTGGACACGCAGTGCGGTCATGAAACAGAACACTGAAGAAACCTTCCTGGCTAACGTACCAGCGCTGAACCGGGTTCTGGTGCTGAGACCCGAAGCAGAGAGGTGAGACCGGTGGAAAGGCGGACGGGAATGGCATGTTCCATGTTTTAATTTTGTTATTTGAGAGGAATTTTGTGTTTTGTAGAAGTAAAATACTGGGGATATTACTCACAGCCAGGCTTCATGAACTGCATCATGTTAAAGCTATAAAACAGCATGGCTTTTTTTTATATATATATTTATAGCTGCAATACTATTACTATTCTAGACACAATCACGCTCGCTCCTGCTCTGACTGACTTAGGGTGAGCAGAATTTAACTGCAATCTTTTCGCAGCCTTCACAGAGATGTGGAGGAACCCTATCATGAAAGGATTAAAGCTGAATTATTCTCCTGAGATGCCCAGCTACCGCTTAACTGAGCCCTTCAGGCTTTAAGATCAATCAAGTGGTACCACTGCTTGACATGCAAAGAGAGATTTTCTCAAAGGCAGCCATCAGTAGATGTAAGAAAAGAAAAAAAAGTCTTAGACCAGAAGTCATCAAAAATTCTTACCCAATGTGATTTGTTCTTAAAGAAATTTCCAGTTCTCGGAGCACTTGAGTGGACTCTTGGACTCGTCTTCTGAATTTCTGTAATTGAGTGAGCAGGCAAAAATAACAGTTAGACTCGTGTGATGCTATTAAAAATATAAACATCTCACACAGCGCAGAATGAATAAATAAAACATTAAGGTAAACTGAGAACTCTTCTAAATCCTGAGGAATGCAATAACAATAGTTCGGCAGTCAACAAAAACAAAGTCAGACAAATAACTTCTGTTCCCATGCACATTTTTTCCGTTTCCAGGATTAGGAAAATTAAACGCCTGTAGACAAATAAGCATTTCTTTACAATACAAGCCTTCTTTTAGTATCAAACTCTCTGTTGAGAACTACAGCGTTTGGGCTTCACTCTCAGCCTGGTGCTTCAATCTCGCTGTCGCGACTTTACACCCACACCGAAAAACCTGCCGTGATTTCTATATGATTACCAAATCTGTGTGTGTCTGTGTGCCAATAATGAAAGACACGTGTGCTGCCATCTGCACGCTTCAACAATTTGTGCACGCTAAATTGTATCTGCAAAATTAGATGCTGGGAAAAGGCCATAAAATGTCAAGAAGTCAAACGCTGGGCTGCAACGCAGCAGAAAGGGGACGAGGTTTTGGGTCGTCTCCCTGTGGGAGGAGAAGGGGCGACCTGGCAAAACCTCCCCAGGAGCCCCGCTTCACTCCACAGCTCAAGCAGGCATCGGTCACAGCAGAAGACCTCTAAATGCAAACCAACCCATCTTGAGTTGAGTCAAGCTGCTCCTCTCCATCCTCTGAACAACCAACCTGCAGCAGGACTCCCTTCGGTGGGCAGACAGCGATGCCTCCAACGCTCCCAGCTGGAGCAAGACTCTCTTCTCTCCTGCCTGGGGCTCCCTGCCCGTGGAAATGCACTAAACCAGCTGGATAAATTATTCTAGAGCCATTGTTTTGCTAAATTCTCATTCGTGAATAAGGTGAATGAGAGCAGAAGTGGATGGATGATGATAATCATCTTGGAATTGCGGTACTTAACAACCAGCTCGGTCAGCAGTTATCACACACACAGAGGTGTTTGGAAAGGGCTTATACATGTTCAGGACACAAGCGATGCTGCTGCAAGTAGGGCTAAGCTATGAATACTAGGGGAAAAAAGGGCTTGTTCTCGGTGCAACACGATAAAATCAAGGGGACTAACTTGGCAGTTAATAATTCTCAGGAGTTCATTTATTGAGGTGAAGATGACGAAAGGCTGGGATCTGCCTTGCCTTGCTGACCTATGTGAAAACCATCAGCTGCCTTCTTCACCGGGGTTTCACCACACGCTGCTTAGCACCACCACCTGACTTGAGGTAAGGCGAAACCCCAGCTCAGAAAGACTGAAATAGATGTCTCCCGGTAAAGTCCTAGTAGACACAAGGCACTATTAATTTTTACCTTGAAATAGCTAGTTGAGGTCAGGCATGTAGTTATTCTGGACCTCAGTTAATTAGCTCAGAGTACAAAAACACAGTGCCTTCTCTCCCAGGAGAGTTCACACAGTATAACTGCGAGCAAGATAAAGACCTTACCTCTCTAGAAACAAAGGTAAAACACTGATATAGGAAGAGGCAGAGAGGACTGGGAGGGCATGGCAGAAGCGGGCAGCCTGTTCCCAGGCGGGCCCATCGTCCCCAGCGAGGCCAGGCTACCCTCTGCAATCCCAGCAGGAACCAGCTCTGGGCTTTACTGGGCTCCCAGAGCCACCAAACTGCAATTTCTTTACAAAAATGTGGAATTTCAACACTTTCATTTTCCTCTTTCAAAATTCAGCTCAGACGAAAAAACAATTGTTTTCCTGGGAAGAGCCATTATGACCCCAATTACAAGCAGAAACGCACGTTTTGCAGCAGCGTTTGGAGTCACCTTCTCTTGGCCACGCTGGGGATCGTCAGGAAAAGCACCAACACCACCTCAATCACAGCAATAATCCCAGTAAAACGAGCTCTCCCCACGATCTCCCGCGTCCGTCCCCAAGCCCATTTGTAAATCTTTCCGCCTCGCAGCCCAGGCTGAGGAAAGGCTGCCGGTGATGCAGAATAACGCAACAAAAGAGAGGAACTCAATGGAGTTATTTTTAGGCTCCTTCGGTTTTGTCATTTGTCATGGGACTCTTGTAGTGGTATTAGGATAAGAAAGGTTTCAATGTGTGCCCACGGAGTAACCGCGGAGCAAAGCCAAACACTAAATGAATTTGAAAAACCCCGCAGGAGAAAAACACAAAGAACCTGTTCATTTTTTTTAAAAAACACTATAACCAGCTACAGGCAAATGTAAAGGTTTCCTACTCCTTGTCAGAGCCTCCAACAAAGCACGGCGCTGTCAGAAGGCATCACGGCAGCCCAGCACTGGGGCGGGCGCTGGAGGCAGAGGGCACTCAGTGCTCGTCCCTCGCAGGGTCGGGGCTGCACCTCGGCCGGAGCCCGCCCCGGCCTGCGACCCTGTGTCAGGACACGGATTTTACCGCAGGGCACCAACCTCGGCTCATTGTACGGCAACACAAAGGCACGATTGTTGAGGACAAGGCAGAGCCCGTCAATGGCAGGACCGGCAATGCTCTCGCTGCCTCTTCTTGTTTGGTTTGTTTTTTTTTAAGGCTATTGTAACTATCAGCACAGGATATGAGCTGATATCCAAAGTGGTTAAATACCAAAGGTTCAGCGATGGTCCTCCAAATGGGATGGAGGTTCACTGTTATTCTAAAATCCCGGAGGCTATTACTAAGCCCATGAAAACAGTTCAGAGATATCAGAACCTGCCACAAACGCATTCCGGCACAAAAGCCACATTCAGGGATGCACGACATTCACGTGAAAGGCCAAGTGAAGTTCCTGAGTCTTTCATGAGTGATTAACAAACTGTTTCGGACAAAATAATACGCAGAAGGATGGACGAGGCTCTGCCACGTAAATACACCCCAGCTTATCTCTTTACCTCACAGCCCTGAAGCCTCGGATGAGATGACAAGCGAGAGGTGGACTGTGCCAGCTGGGCCGAACCTGTGTCACCCCAATGCCCAGAGAAAAGGACTCAAAACTTCAACATCCCCTTCACACGGGCGAGAAAAGCGCCAGCCAACAGAGGCTTCATTCCCCACATGGAAAGTCAGACCTAGCGTACGGCCCAGTGATAATTTGTCAGACTACTTATTGAAGCTAAAGTTATTAAAACAATTTGTTTCATGTGTCAGATGGTCCTTTTCTTTGCAACATCTGTTCTCCTTTCCGAGCTGCGAAAACCGCAGCATCTTTCCAATTTCTTTGCTTCTCTCTGCAGTTTGTTCCATCTCCGAGACTCTTCCCAGAGAGTTTTACGGGGCATTTTGCACAAAGGCAGGAAGGAACCCGGACCCGGGACCATCCTCGCGGAGGAACGAGGGACAGGCCAGAGGAAACAGGACGCTCCTCACCTTCCTGGTTACAGCCGGGTCCAGATAGCCCTTCAACTTCTGGATGTATGTGTGCGGAGGATTCTTCACTTGAAATCTTTCCTGCAAAGGATACAAGAATAAACTTCAGCCATTTTATAACATCCTCTATATTTACTTCCTATACATATAAAATGCACGCGTACACATATATATTTAAACAGTACGTATATAGTTTTATATATACATACCTTATATTCATAAATAGATAATCTATGCATCTACAATATGCATGCAAATAAAACATATTTACATGTAACTTTATTTTCTGAAATTTGGTATTTATATGGGATGCATAAAAATATACCTTACACATTCAGTGACAATTTTGAATTTTAGTTACAAACACGCTCATCTGAAATAACAGGGTTTCTGCTAGCCAGGAGCACTGAGGGGAAAGAGAAGCGTTGGAAGAGCGGACGTGTGTCCACGTTTGACTGAAAGCCATCACTGCAAGAGCTGAGACACCCTTTTTATCATTTGGAAGAAGCCTAAAAACACGCTGCACGGTCTACTCATGGGAGAAGTCTCATCATTTCATCGTTCAGACTCCAGAAAAATCAGTGCAAGAGCAGTATGTTAGCAATAAACAAGTAGTATTTTTACTTCATGATATTAAACTGGATTGTCTCTGTGGGTGGCCCAGCAGCTCCCAGCCACCCCTTTCTGCAGGTTCCCGTTTATGTGGGGGCACTGACTGGCGAGGGGGGAGTGCCACACGGGCACTGGCGAAGCCCCCCTGCCATGGGCACAAAGTGGTCACACAGTATTCGGGCCACGGTGAGTTCAGCTGGTCCTGGTGGACCTCCACAGGTGACGATGACCAGCGCTCAGGCTTTATTTCCATTACAAAGCACGCGCGAGGCTGGCCAGCTCTCCAGCAGTAACGATGGAGACTTCGTTACCAGCTCTACCCAGCCACCACACAGGAAGGCTTCTTTACTCTCCATAGATATGCCCAATCACAGCAGCATCCCACTTCCTACATCAACACAACGCTTGAGCACGAACACGTTCATCGTGCCTTGGGGTCAGCTCCCCACACCATTTCTGCCAGCACCGCTTGCATGGGGAGAAGCTCAACATGAGCCGGCAACATCCGCTGGCAACACAGAAACCCCCCCGTACCCTGGGCTGCATCCCCACCA